>NQII01017907.1:0-28835 GCA_002778355.1 Clitarchus hookeri
TATATATATTGCAATTGTAATATATCCATAGTGTGTCTTTTTACACTTTAACACAAATAAAATCACATATTCATTGTAAATACCCAATTTCTGAACATATTTCGCTGTTTCGCCAAGTAACTTTATTGCCTGTATCGGTGGTTATTTTGCAGCTGCGTCATGTTCATTCACATACTGTATATATGATATTTTAAAATTTTCGCATTATCGTACTCTTTTTGTAACTTGGCAGTTTAATAAAGTTATATGAAATTATCTCCAAAATGTGGTTAACAATTGACATTATATATAGTATATGTATCTATATGCAAACAGTAAGCATATCCCAATAGCGAGAGTTAAGTTTCCGTTCTGAACACACAAATACAGTTTGGAGTAGTTATACACCCTACAGCTAGATCGCATGTTTAAAAAAAGGAACATTAGTGAAAAACCATTAATACTCTACACGTTTTTGCGAATTAAACGTAAAAAAAGTAAAATTACCGAAAATTTGTACGTGTAATTATGCGCTCACAGATACTCCAGAATGCAATACAAATGTACACTTATAGTGATTGTAAAACTACGCAATGAAAATTGTACAACTACACTGACATTGAGTGTTTACAGTACGACCATGTAGCGTTAAAAATATATAATTTAAGATTTTAGTACAGGAAGTGGGCGTTTTTAAAAATACTTCAAAATATGAAAATTGACTCCCACATAATGTTTACAAAGCCAAACATTCACGTAGTTACCACAGACTAGTAGCACCCTCTGGACTTTTAAGAACATTTGTGTAAAATTACACATGCTGTAGTTGGTTTTTTTTNACCACAGACTAGTAGCACCCTCTGGACTTTTAAGAACATTTGTGTAAAATTACACATGCTGTAGTTGGTTTTTTTTTTTTTTACAAATTTCGTGAGAGAAATACAAAATTACCAAACATTTTATGAGTAAATTTACATTTATTACTAGNTTTTTTTTTTACAAATTTCGTGAGAGAAATACAAAATTACCAAACATTTTATGAGTAAATTTACATTTATTACTAACTTACCCGGCCACGCGTTGCTGTGGCATCAAAGACTTTGGTTCTATTCATTTATGTGAAATTAACTGAAAGAAATATATGTATATATGCTTTAAAAAAACATTGAGAACAACAAACTGAAATGTTCAAACAGACAGCTGTCAACAAAGGTGCTTTCTGACGTTAAAGCATGGTAAAAATGAGCTTTTTGCAGATTTTAGTACCTTTGCAGGCAATACAGATAAAAAAGAAAGGTGTACAAACACTCCTGGGAACGAAAGGAAGGTTTATAAAAACAGAATGAAATTTGGTTGATTTTTTCGGGAGTTATACGGGTATGAACTAACTGACACAACTTTTTATACTTTTCATACATATTCACAGTGAAGGTTGGCTGCTTGGATTCCTACTCATGCCACATGNAAGGTTGGCTGCTTGGATTCCTACTCATGCCACATGCCCTGCAAGACTCAGAACCAATAGCAGACACTCTGCACTTCGTCAGCTGTACTCCGTGTTTATACCGGGTCAGAGAGAGAACGAGTTCTGAATGTGTCAGCAGCCAATGGACAAGTGATACCTGCTATAGTACGCGGATGAGTGTGGAGTGTAACTTGACGCCATCATATAACGCAACATTGCAGGGCTTCGCCTTATCAGCTGTTTCCATCCAGTTTGTCAGATTGTAGCTACTTACTGCAGTGCGGTTGTATGATGATCTGTTTCGATAATGAGGACGCTGAAAGTAATTGTAAGTAACAAATTATTAAAACAAAGATACATAATAGAGAATGATTTATTCTTGGTTGTGTTTCACCATCTAGTCGACAGCAGCACAGGTTCTTTTATCCTGAGTCGGCGTGGCTTTTACAGAACGAACCAGTGACTTAGAAAGTCAGAACTGGCAGAGGAAACAGCTGTGACTTGTTGGAAGAGTTTGAGTGAATTACTGCAACATTCTCTTGATTGTTTCATTTACAACATGCACATTCATGCGAGGATTGTGTGGTTTTGTATTTAATTGTATTTAATTCGGGGCAATAAATTGGAAATTACGAGAATCAAGTAATATTTTAAAAATAATTGTAGAACTGGTCTGGGTAGTTCTAGTTGCCTTGCAGCAGTATATGTAAAGTTATGAGTGACACAATATTCAGAGAAAAATGCAGTTCTTTTGACTTGTTACTAGTCGGTTAAAGAGGTTTGCAAATAACTGTCGAGATGTGGGATATCGTTCAGCTTACACATTACCAGAACGAACATCATTCTTCCTACATTCGCCATACACCATGAGCATGTCAGGCTTTTCAGCATTAGTAAACACCATCTTCCAGAACGTGCTGAGTGTAGGTAGTACGAACTATTACTAAGTACTGACAAGGTGGTCCCAAGCGATTCCCATTGCAAAGGAAACATACTCTAAACACATATGCGAACATCGTAGCCTAATAACTAGAGACCTGAACAATTCGCGAGTTCAATGACCTGCAGGCTAGAATCTATAGCCTTATGTACAGATATGCTGATATCAACTGCACATTGGTTGTCTGCCGTCAGAGTGGAAGGCGAAGATTGGGCCAGCCTTCTCCAGGAGGTGTCAAACACCGCGTGGACCAATGGTTGACAGTTTATTAACACACGTCTTTTGAATTCTAGCTTGTCCCGAAATGAATCCGCGAATTTTTCAGGTCTCTACTAATAACTAATAAGTTAAATGGAGCAAACAACTGTCAGCATTTAAAAGGATCATATTACAATAACACGTAAACAACTTGCACTATAAACCTGCAAAAACACCATTGATATTCTAATTTACTCTCGTTTTCATTTCTTGACGTGAATAAGCATTGTTCTTTTTGAAAAAATTTAATTTTGTTCTAGAATGACACATTCTAATACTTGTTATAATCTTTGCCTTGGCTATAATTATGAGCCCTTGTCTAAGCATCAGTTCTGTGAAATCAGAACATCAATACCACCTTTCATTTCCGAAATACAGTAGTTACGGTGCAAGATTTAGTTGATTCATTCTGTATACATTTACTCCGGAATTGGGTTCGACCGTGTACATTAAACAATAATATGATAGAATTTACCATTCCACAACACATATGTGAGTTTTAAAAACACTGACGCATTTAGTTGTTGGTGCTAGTATACGACCGAGCGTGTACACCAGGCCGCGCGAAACATGAGCGTGAAACTGCTGTAATAAATGCACAGCCACGAGTGGAGAAATAGCGCGCATGTGGTACCCGGAGGAACAGTGGCGATTTTGACAAGACCAGATTGGTGAATTTACGAAGGGTTTTAAAACATTCGCAGACTTGTCGATGTGCTGCATGAACTGAGGAAGACGAGCACTCCAGTGACGTTGCCACGAGCGGGAAAACAAGCAGTGATATCTGGGCTTTGAAACTGTATCTGTGATTGCTACTTCGCTGTGCTAGAAGCATACAACGTTACCGACGTCACCTGTGCCTCAGTTTCATGGAAACCGATGACCTTGATAGAACGTGTTAGCTATTCAGTCTGCTTGTCAAACTTTGCCTCACAGATTTATGGCTTTGAAAGTTACGAGACATCGCTTGTTACACTGTGCAGTACTAATGCGGAAGGAAATCGCTATCTTTCTCCCCTCTATAATAAAATTTCTTCCAGAATTGCTTCACGACCTTCCTGTATTCCCCGTTCCTTCCTTGTCTCTTGAACATTGTTCCAAGGCCCTGATCTGGGTACGTCATGATTTACAACTTCTCATGGTTTAGAGTTTGTTTAAGTGTTTCTACTTGTACTGTAAGTTATGACATTTTTAGTATACATTTCCGCCCGTGCCTCATCCATTGCGCTACAGTTTCTACTCGACTGATTAATAATTCCGGAGTGATATGCTTTCTGTTCTTGGTATTCCAGCTAAAGTGATTCTTTTCGAGCTCAACACTTCCATTATACTGTGAATTGTACGAATTTAGAGCCTCTGTGTTCAGCTTATTTCGTGCTTTCAGCTGTTTCGTGCATTGTGCCAATAAGGAACTAGGTAGCACACTGATGATTTCACCCTTATCTGATAAAAATCAAGCTAGCCTTTATCTGAGTTCTGAAAACACTCGCAATATAATAAATGAGGAGTTAAAACTAAATCCCTCGGAACTACATTTTAGCCACTTACCATTCGGTACTTTATGAAATATGGAGAAGAAGAGATAAGGCGTCTCTTAACAGCCAATGTTAACAGTCTTGAGATTCAACGAGGGTGTTTGAGCTGAGTACGAAGCAGCGCCGGAACAAAAGGGCGAGGGAAACGGGAGATTCCCGAGAAAACCCACCGACCAGCGGCATCGTCCGGCACGATTCCTACATGCGAAAGTCGGGAGTGGCCAGGCCGGGGATTGAAACCGGTTCACTTTGGTGGGAGGCGAGCAGGCTAACCGCTCGGCCACCGCGGACCCGTTTTTTTATATTAATTATGGTCCTGCGTATAATTTTACTGGGTTCGATACTGCTCTTAAGCAAGCGTTTATTGTTATTCTTTCATTTTTCTGTTTTACGCATTGTTATACTCACCTATCGGGAATCAAGCTATTTTCGTAATACTACTTCATAAGTACGAAAAATAAAAAAGANTTGAGCAGTACTCTAAGAACTCATCAGCACCGGGGGCTGTAGTAGATCCAGCCAACAAACACTGGTACTGCTCCACCAAGTGCAATGGCAGGGATCTACTAAGAAGAATGGCAGTGCGGTTTAGCTTGTCGTTGTTCAGGCCTTATTCACAACGCGCAGTCGGCAGTCGAATGCAATTCACGATGTGCGGTCCGTGTTTTTGAAGTATTGTTTGTAAACACTGCTAGTTTAGTTTTGGAATAAAGAAACACTCGGAAAACGATTTCCTAGCCCGATATAAATACACCAAACCCGACTGGAAGGTAACAACTGATTTAATTCGTTAAGGTAGATTTTGTAAATTACCACACATAATTTTAATTAAATATTTAGGCCTATGTAGCGGTTCTTTACACGACATGAAACGACCTGTTTGTTCAGATAATCATTTACTGCTCGTGCTTTGTGTCGTACAGCTACGGCCTTTCCTTTTACGAGATCAATTAAGATTTCTGTCACAGAATTATCGCCTTCCATAATTACGTGCAATATCTACTGAAGCCAACGTGCGTACTATCAAAATACAAATAATAAACAGTCGGGCAACAAATATTTGATTACATCATGTGATCGCGAGCGCGAAATCTGATTGGTTGGAAATTTTCGGCAGTCGGCAGTCGAAGATAAAGATGGACCAGCTCCGACTGCCCACTGCACGTTGTGAATATATGTGTATTTTAGTTGAGCAACTCATCTCTAACTGCCGACTGAGCATTGTGAATAAGGCCTCGGGCAATGCATTTTATAATGACATGTTCAGAAGGCGGGCAGCCCACGCGCACAATCTCGTACCAAGTGATCACGTGGTCAGCTGTCTTTTGTTTCCGTGCATTGCCTATTGGACACAATTCTAAATACTACCACCATGAGCAGTTTATCAGTCGAGAAAAAAAAAATTTAAGGGCTCTGCTCTCTCGTTGCAGATGACAGTATGTTCTGTACCATATAAGAAGGCCACTTTTTGACAGCTTGGCGAAAGTAGCGCCACTGTTTACATCTGACTACGTATCCTTCCGCCATCAGCTGGTCCGTCACGTCGGGGCTGTATTTTTTATCAACACGCTGTCAGCTAATCCACTTCTCATTGTACTGTAATGCTAAACAAATTTTAAGATATTTTAAGGCTGACATCCGTCTAAAAATATAAGTAGGTTATAAAAGTAAAAATATGAAATGTTAGATATTTGATAACTCTTTTTTAATTTGTACGAGATAGTGAATTTGGGTTAAAATTTTCGAGACGGTCTGTTGTATCTGTTATTACACTTTGGACATTATAGCTAATATATTCGAGTTGGAAATATGTGACGTGGAATAACGTTAGAATTGCTTAAAAACTATCCACGCGTGTCTACGGAATCAAGGAGATGGGTTTCGAGAGAACAATATGGCGTATAATTTACGTAGACGAACGATTACCGGCCGAATATAAATGAATTGTACTCCAAATCGTTGTATATGAAATATATGTTACTTTAAAAATTATTCAGAGCTCGTGGAAAAATATAACTATTGGCATATGTTTGTACATTAGTAATACATCGCGCAGGAAAGAGGTTCATTTCTGGCTGGTAATAGCTCGCAGAATATCCAATAGATAGCGCGCAGCACGTCACGACGAAGTTTTGAGTAACTCTCTTTATGGTCAACAGATAGCGTATTTTTTAAAGTTGATAATTCTTATGTTACGGGCTGGAAATATATTTCAAATTCGTGTCATTTCGTCAAATTATTATAAAAAATAATTCAACAATATTATGCAATATTTCTGTATGCGTTTGGTATTAATATCATGGACGTGTTGAAAGCAAGGTTTGAGATGGATGATACCACGTGAAAAAGCTTTCTGAAGTTAGCACAACTTCAGAAAACTTTTCCACGTCGTATCGTTCTATTGTACATTTCATTTTGATCACCTAAACATAACTACATTATCACGAAGTTTAGTTTTTAACACTAACAACCATTGTTTTGTGACCTTGTAAAATAAAATGCATTAATAAATCTACTAACTCTTTCTTATCCGCGTATTTTCTACTTTTCTGATGTGCATCGGCAGTGCACTCAGAATAGCCAACGTAATTTTAACTTTTGTTCGTTCGTGCATCAGCTGATACAGGATTTTTTAAATGGCGCTTTGTTTGTTTCGTAAACGTCAATTGCCACTCACTGACTGTCAGAAAGTGGCCTTCTTATACGGTATGGACCATATCGATATTTATGAAATATCGAAGTTTCGGTGTAAATCATAAAAAATTTACATCGAAGTTGTTTAGTCGATTGTATCGATAACATTTCTTGAAGCCTTTAGTGGGATATCTTCAAGGCCGTCGAATCATTAGATACATCACCAGACGACACATATTGAAAACATTAAGGACACCAGGAAAAATTACACACTGATCTTCTGTGAACATTTATATATAACGGAGGAAATCCATTATCTATTAATAATTTAATAATTCAAAACTGAAGGAAAACAAGGCGGATTGACACCCCTGAAAAGAAGGGATCAAATAAACTGGGGGACGGAACAGGCCTAGAAAGTAGGTATAACCCGTGGAGATATGAAAACGACAAACAAACCTTGCTCAAACAGGCATTTAAAAGTGTAGAAATATTGAAAAATCACGTCACATGCTTTGATGAAACAGTATTTAAGGTGGCGCCAATAATAATATTTTGAAATACTTCAACATCAGAAAACAATTTAAAGATAGGTGTGTATGGCTTAACGTCTCGTTAACAGCGAGGTGATTAGAGACGGAGAAAGTTGCTTAGAGAATCAGAAGCGGGGAAGGAATATGCCTTGGTCTGTGCCAAGGAGTCATCTCAGCACCTGTAGCGATTCTGGGGAATCGTGGGAAACCGTAATAAGAATGGCCGCACAGGGACTCGAACCCAGGTCCTCCAGAATGCGAGTCCGAAGGATAAGCACTACGCCACCTGACTTGGAAAACTTTTTCGTAGATCCCAGTAAAACAGTAATTATTTGGCACAAGAAGTATCTGCGTGGCAACTGCCCGCTATATTTACTCCTCACGAAGATCTAGAAAGTGATTCGTAATACTTTTTGTCCTGTGTGTTCTACGTTAGATTTTTTCCCATATTGCAATGCATCTACTTCGCTTGCATTTATGATTAACACGATGAGTTTACCACAGTTCTATGACCCGAAGGCTATCGGCATTAAATTTGGCTTTATTTTAACCAATCACATGACATCAGGCATTCATCAAATGTCTTAAATAAAGGGCAGACGTGGGGCATGATTTTATACTGATAGATTTTTATGTCGGATGCCGCATGCTCCAGGTAAAAATTTTTGTTCATTGCCTTATACGTATAATCGCAGAGTTATTTATTTCAAAACCGCAAAGGTATTGGAAATTACAGGTTCTTGTCTTCGCCAAACACTTTCCATAGTGTTGTATACAGCTACCGGATGTATTACATTATGTATATCGACGATTAAACGCGTCAGTTCTTCTGCATTACCTCAAATTCTAGTTTTTCGCACGTGGGGTTCGTGCAGACGATGTCGCTTGTCGATGGGTTTTCTCGGGGATGTCTCCTATGCCCTGCTATTGCATTCCGGCGCCGCTCCACGCTCACCTCGCTTCACCCTCATTGACTCTGAAGAACCCACCATTAAGGGCCTACTCAAACCTCTCCACTCTGCTCAGCCTGACCTTCCAGTACATTTTGAACTACTGGCCTGCACTGTGGCAATGTTTCGTTAATTAACGGAGTCGTTTGCGGTAATACGCGGCAAGTAATTTGAGTGTCCGTGATAGCTAAACACAGAACTAATTCCCGTAAATATAAAATAGGGGACCTTCTCCGATAGCCATGAACTTTGCCGAAGGAAAACAAAGTTTTTGTCGCCGCTACAATCGGAATATACGAGTCATGTGACAATTAAGATACACGCCATTTACGCATTCAAATTAAAATAAACAAAAAGTCTCTTTAACTACCCCTCACAGACAACAGTATAGTGGAGTCTCCATTATCCGTCAGTCTCGCGACAGTCACCGTGACTGTTGACAGAATATACGATAGTATAAATGTCCCCCACCCCCCTAAGACACGACCGATACTAGCGATAATAATGTATACGATATTTAGCACTATGTTTTAAACATGTAGCAATCAATAGAAGTATGTACAGCACAGTATGTTTTTGGTATTAAATATTGTAGACTTATCTTCATTATGTTGATAAAATAACAAAATTGAATACAGTACTATTATGTACGTTTATGTTCAGTAGTATAATCCTACCTAAAAAAGTCTGACATTTTCCTTTGTTGTAATACTCCACGGGCCTTTGTTGCTGCCGTGTTGCGTATTGTACGTAGGAGTAATATCTGTGTAGCGTCTGCCTCTTCTTGTTGCTCGTACCATTCAATGCACTTGGAAAACATGTTTTCAGCGTCACTGTGGCTAATTATTTTGAGGCAATCCTTGAGTGTATCATCCTCTTCTTCTTAACTTAAACATTCTACCTCCTGTGTTGCACTTAATACAAGTTCCTCATCATTTAATATTTCAAAGCCTCCGTCAAATCTGTCAATTCCCAGCAATTCACTTACTTCACCTATTGATGTGTTTTCTCCACCTGGGATCCCTTGACACAGAAGTAAAATTTCCTCATAATTTCGTGATTCGTTTATGGCATCATTCTCGTTTACAGTCTCAGGCCACAGTTTGTTCCAGCCCTTTTTTAATGTTTCTTCTGGTATATCTTGCCAGGCTTCAGTGACATTCAAAATTGCGTCTTTAATAGTGTATGACCTTCAAAATTGCTTTACACTTATTAATTCATCCCCAACCCAAAAAACATTTTGAATAAAGCATTTTCGATAACGTTGCTTCATGCTTTCAATAATACCCTGATCCATGGGCTGATTTAGTGGGGTAGTGTTAGCAGGCAAAAAGTGGCACGTAATTTTTCCCTCATCACTTTGTAAGTCATGAGAAGAATGATTTGGTGCATTGTCCTTTAATAGCATGGCTTCTTCAGGCAATCCGGTTGGTTTTAAATGTGATTTTGCATTTGGCACAAACACACTGTGAAACCACTCATTAAATATATCCTGGCTCATCCAGGCACTTTTTTGTGTATAATATTTGGCAGGTAAGACATTTAAATTCATATTTTCGAAAGCTCGAGGCTTTTTAGATTTCCCAATGATTAGCAAAGGAAACCTATGTCTACCATTTGCATTCGCACACACCATAACAGTTATGCGGTCTTTTTGCCTTTTAAAACCAGGTGCAGATTTTTCCGATAAGGAGGCTAAGGTTTTCACGGGAAGTGCTTTCCAATTTAGGCCAGCTTCGCCACAGTTGTAAACATGCTCTCTGACCAAATTTCTCTATTTTATTTCTTTTATTAGTTTTTCCCGATATTATACAATGACTGTACAATCAGCGCTTTGTTTTTCAACCGATAAGTACAACTGCCTTATGCCATATCGACCCTTAAATTTATCCAGCCAACCTACACTAGCCTTAAATGAAGGATCCCCATCAAACTTCTTGTTCATCTCTATAGCTTTAGCTATTATAATGGGCCCAGAAACTGGTATCCCTTGTCTGCGGGCTTGAATGAACCACTGATACATTACTGTATCCAGTTGGTCCAGTTTTGCTGGCTTCATCGTTTTTCTTAGTTTGACATCTCCGTCTGTCGTTTGCATTTTTGAAACATTACTTTCGATTTTATCTGCATCTTTCTTAATATCATTGACTGTCGTCCGCCCGATTCCATATAGTGGAGCAATACTCGTCGCGCTTTCTCCTTTAAGCAGTCGTTTTATAATTTCACGTTTTTGAGAAAGTCCCAATACAACACGTTTCCGTTTCTCAGACATTTTTAAACACACTACACTTTGACAACAAACTGAGGACAATGACTTGCTGACTAAGTGACTACCTCTACTGAACTGACTGTAGGAATGGGAGGGTGGATGAGTGTCTAGGAATTCCGGTAGGGTGGTGAGGAAGACGGAAAGATTCTACGTATGTAGGTTGTACATAAACAACAAACGTGAGTGATTCTAAATTCCGCACAGCACATAATGTATTTTTACTGGGTACATGTANCGCATAGTACAAAATGTATTTTTACTCGGTATATGTATTACAGTACAGTATAATTATCGTTAAACTCAATAATGTGCTTAATTTGATCAAATATGAAGCTAGAAAAAAATGGTTTCATTTTTGGTTTATTAAGTTTGTTTTTTGTATCCAATTTTAATATTTTACTTGTCGTGCCAGTTTACTGACGGTTAACAGAAACTGACGGTTAAAAGGGTGGTGGTTAACCGAGACTCCACTGTTCTTTAAAAACAGCAACAAGACAATAAATAAAAAAAAAATTAAAAAATTATGATTGTAAACCTGAAGTAAAATAATTGAAAGCAAGATGACCTGCTAACACTTGTTATTCTCTTTCAATGCTGTGCTGGGGTGAAATATGTATATACCCCTATGTTTACGTCAGTTGTTTTTACTCAGTACATTTAATCAACAATGTAAAAGTAGTTTGGAGAAAACGCTTTCCAAAACGAAGATAATACAAAAGTGAAATCGGAAAAATGTGTAAAATTTCACACGCTTACAGAAGTTCCTGTATTGTTACTTATACAATTTTTTCAGTACGCTTTAAAGAATTAATGTTACAGATGTAAAACAATCATGCGCAAAATTACGAAGAGATCCAAACAATTTCGTGACATTATTTTCTTAAATTTAACGGAAATTCTTTAACATTATAAGTTCACCGTCATAAAAAAATTATAGATATAACTTAAGGCTGCGTGTCTGCAAAGCACAGGCAAATGCGTTGTCGTGAGTTTCTCTCACAACGCTTTGCACAAACAATTAGGCGACAATACACCATACGTTTTAATTTTTGCTGAGTGACTCTGTGCTCTTATTTATCGGGCAACTTCATTTGGCGGACCCGATATAGTGGTATTGCGGATGTTTTGTTACAATCTACGCCGTTTTCTCAAAAACGAAAAGTTATTTGTTATTTCAGTGATCATATTTATCAAATAACACTATTTGTCGGATCCTGCAGAAAGGTACTTTGAATATCTAGCNACTATTTGTCGGATCCTGCAGAAAGGTACTTTGAATATCTAGCTACGATCTGTACCATCGCCACGAAAGTAGAGAAAATAATTTTTCCAGTGGTTTTGACGATTATATAACTTTATCCGCGGTGGGTAGAAATGTTGCCACTCGCATGGAGAATCCAGATTCGATTCCCCGCGCTAACCCCTGGAATTCCTGATGTGGAGGGTTGATCTAGCAAACCTCCGTACTGAGGAAGGTAACTGCGAACCCTGCATAAAGGGATCAGCCCCTGCCATTTTGGATTAGCACTTTTTTTGCAATATGTTCCATTTAAGAATGTTTAACAAAAAAATTTTCACTGCATGGCATAAATAATATCTTCTAAAGCTTTATCAAACAGTTGCTTCTCCCCTGACTTTATTAATTTTTGACTGGTGACTGCCGGCGAGAAATACGTAAATACGTGGTTTTATAAATCATGCTAGCGAGAGTAGCCAAGCAATGCTTGTTTTAGAACACGTGCAAAGCAATGCCCTATGCCTTGTCGACGCCCAAAATAAAATACAAAATCTGTGTTTTAAGTTACGGCGAAATTCGGAATATTGAAGATGGAGTGGACTGATTGCCCATAATCATCCAGCCTAGGTCGCGTTGAACGTGGGGCGGTCTTCCTAACCGCGTCGCTGATTGTAGCGGGCGACCTCCCTCGGGCTGTAAACACATCATCTTCATTCACGCCTTTACATCCCCTCTAAATATTACCGTACAATTAAGGCAGGTTACATGGAACTATGGAAAAAATTTGCGCTCTCAAAATAAAATATTGTCAAAAATTAGCGTGAATAAAAATTGTCAATTCTTTTCTTCGGGATATATGCTGACAACCCGCTCCGTCGTCGATTTGGCCAACTTATCACGTGAATGTTTGCCCCGCCCACCCCCTGATAACTTTTAAACCCCTGAACCGAATTTCACATAACTCTGTCCACGTATCCGACTTTTATATTTTTAGATCACGCCAGGTACTTATTTTCATAATGGCGGCGATTGTAATATTTTGGACATTATGTTATATCTCAGAAACGATTCAATATATTTAAACCAAATTTGGTATGTTGATAGTGCATAATGTATGTATTAAATTTAGAAAGTGATAAAGTTTTTGTTCCCCCATTTTGAAAGATACAGCAACGTGAAAAAATTAATCTATTACATTATATTTCGGGAACCATTAAATACTTAAACGAAATTTTGTAAGTTGATAGTGAATGATGAAAGCCCTGAATTTATAAAGCGATAAGATTATTGGTAGGCCATATTGGAAGATAGCAAAACATGAAAAAATAAAACTTTTATACCTTATCTCGGGAACTACTCAACTGATTCCTGCCAAATTTGGCATATAATTAATACTATTGTACGCAATTTTAATACTTTTAATTTAAATGGATAAAGCTCTTGTTTTCAAAAAGGCAGCCATAGAAAGGTTTTAGAATTCATTTGCTATATCTACCACACAGTTTCACCAATTTCGACCAAACTTCGCATGCGGAAAGTATATATTAAAAGAGTGTCAAACGAGTCGATATAACCTGTTTTATCCGTCATTTTGTAAAATCGCGTCACATGAAAAATAAATTTGTGATGCCATATCTCAGAGAAAATTATCCGCCGCTTCTTACCAAATTTAGCAATCAAGAAATACTACAGTAGGTCATGTAAACTTGCATGTCTAAGTGGGCGAGACACTTATTTTTAAAACGACGGCCATTTAAACAACTTAGATTACTATGTTATATCTACGAATCCACGTAGACCCTAACAAATTTAAACTTGACTTTGTATTCTTGCAGTATTTAATTAAACCATCAAACGTGTCTAGCCAGAGCCGCTTTTGGCCACCATTTTCAAAAATAGTGGCACACAAATAAATTATGTTTTGTCAAATCTCGGAAAACAATCTACAGAATGCTTTCAAATTTGGCAAACATGTAGTACAATAGTAGGTTGTGTACACCGACATTTGTTAAGAGGGCTAGACACTTATTCTCCAAATTTCAACTTAACTTTGAATGCTGGCAATACATTTTACAATAACAAAGTGTGTCTACTCTGACCCTCATTTGTCCATCATTTAGTAAGATAATGGCACACGAATAAATAAAGTTTTGTCGTTACTCGGGAAATAATGAAAGATTCATACTTAATTCGTGTTGCGTATTGTGGTGGGCCACGTAAATGAACATTTGTTACGTGTGTCTGGCACTTATTTCCAAAATGGCGGCCATGTTAATATTTTAATATATTATACAGAACGTGCCGGTACATAGCCATTTTGTTCTCCATCAATAAAGATAGCACCACAGCTTCTATGCCACATGCCGGGTATTATGAATAAGCTTTTAAGCTAATTCATACCTGAAAGCGGTCATGGGCGTAGCTAAATAATGAGTCATGATTAGGTGGAGCACAGCAGTATAAGATGGAGTTTTCTGAGCGTAAGGATTATACAATAACTATTTACGCGACTATTGATCGGGAGAGCTTAAATGGAGAACCAAGATGCTAATTAATTGTATTAAGTATTATTACCTCACCCAATTTCAATAAAGTCCCTACCTTAATCAAGTTGCCGGAGGCTGATTCAAGGAGGTGGTTAACGACGGCCGGACACACCCATCTTCAGTGGTCTTCTCGTTCCAATGGCCCGATGACAAAAGACGCCACTCCTGGTGTTACGCTGGCCTATATCGGGCGCGTTGTTTAATATATTCAGCAGCGCTTACTGGCCGGTGGAGGGGGTATCTGCAACTGTCTTTCGCAAGGTGTTATTGCAACCACGCTCGTGCTCTGGTTCAATGTTTGAAGGTGTGATCAGGCAGGCCGTTCAGCTAAGGCCTGAACAATTCATAACACGGGGACCAATCAACTGAATACCGCTGAATATTGGGCACAAGTAGTGCTACAGTAGGCCACGTAATATGACACGTTTTAAGTATCTCTGGCATTATATAGGACAATGTGACTGGCACGTAAAGTTATTACATAAATCAGTCATATTTATTCAAACATTTAGCCAATTTCAATTAGAAATTTTATCCTGACAGTAGAATATCAATTAGAAGCACCAAATATTCTTATTGAGACCCTTTTCAGGCCGCCTTATTGGAAGAGGGTACCTGGTGGTAAAATGTAATATTTATGCCATATATTGGGAACCAACCAATCCCCACCAAATTTTTTCACATAAGTATTTACATTACACCATGTAAATTTACATATTGTAAATGGGTCAGATATATTTTTTTTAATACAAGAAATATAAATTGTATAGATAAGTCTGTTGTATCTATTAAATAATTTGACAAAAATTCAACCAAACTTTGTATGTTCGTAGTATCTATTAGAAGCACCAGCTGTGCCTATAAAGAGTCTGGCTTCAGGTCTCTTTGCTCAATAGCGCCAAAATATATTATAAAGTATTTATGCCATATCCTAGGAACCAGTCATATTTCCACCTGATTCTGCACACAATGAGTGCTGAGGTGGGCCATGCAAATCTAGATGGCTTCTGTGACTCACGCGCTTGTTTACAAAATGATGTTCCTGTAAATATTTGAGTTCGGTAAACCCAGTCTGCCATAACTTTAGAGTGGTTACCACCGAAGTTGATCCTCTGAATTCCAGCTCCGTAATGCAGCTGGTTGCTCGCCATTTGACGGCAAGACGTGTTCCGGGTTCGAGTCTTTGGCAGCACACGTACGTCTTTGTAATTGTCTCCCTAGTATTGTACTTATTTATGGTTTAATCTTCAATGATATCGCTGTTAGCGAGACGTCAAGACCCACCTACCATATAACATTTTCAGAACTTCATCATAATTATTTGCATCCATGTAGTAGGATAATTAGCTACATCTGTAACTTATTGTTTTTGGCATTCATACGTCACGTTTTCCCGAGCCTTTTAGTCGTTTTCTATTTTGTCATTTTATATTCTCCCGTATTTCGAAATGTTGTTTCTATTTTATTCTTTCTTAGATTATTATGATATTCACAAATTTTATGTTCAACTCGTTCCCAATTTATTTATAGAAATGCCATTTAGGACAGCTGTATTCGTAGCCAATATTACAATCTACAATAAAAGTGTGACACTGTATGAGATAAAAACTAAATATTTTAGGTTAAGAAATGAAACACGTTGTTAACACTGTGGGTGGTTGGCAGCAGTGTTAAAGTGGAAAAGAATAACTATCGAAAGGCGAACTGACTTGTCACCTACAAGTTATTTAATGGGCTAAATATGCATTACAATAAGCTTTGTGGAGGACTTACATCCGTTCTGAGCACTGCCATATAACCACATTATCTGTGGTACTTCCTCGACTCAATGTGCCATCCCTAACGTACAATTATATGTCACATAGTCACATATAATTTATCAGGAACAGCATGGAAATTGAATGATCAAATTCTGGATAAATTCTTCCTTTGCTCGGTTCGCTACCAAAATAAAAGCAAATGTTCAGTGGAAAACAATGCGGCTCTTAATTTAAATTGAAGTGATTCCAAATACGGTGCTGTCTAATGTATAATTGTATTCTGTTTTTAACCCAGAATATTGGGAAACTAATGTATATCAGTTGACTTTGTCACCATAAAATTTCCGTATAGCATAATTTTTTAATGATGACGTTACATCCTTCATGGGTCTCATTAAAATACATTGTTTAAAACATGTAATAAATTGGGTATGTCTTTTTTTTATGTAAACTGTTATGATTTTATAATCATTGAACTTGGGATTAGGGAAGATTTATACTTTTATGACTGAAGAACTGACGTTATTTATGAAGACAGAATGTATATTTGTAAATAATCATTATTAGATACAATAAATACGAGGTAATGGCGAGGGAGGTACTAGTCGATTACAATATATGACTGACCAGAATGATACCGTTGCCGTAGACAGATTGTTGTATCGGAAGGCGACGAGAGGCCCGCCAAGCTGCTTCTTGATGGCTTTATCTCGGCGTGGGTCCTCAGACAGGCAGATTGACCCCGTACAATGTGTTGCCAAGTATTGTGTAGTTTCTGGTGGGGTAATTGTTTCAAATACCGTGTCGCCGGGAGGGGAACTCCATTGGCGCTTCGCTGATATGTTTAATAAACTAGTTTNGTAATTGTTTCAAATACCGTGTCGCCGGGAGGGGAACTCCATTGGCGCTTCGCTGATATGTTTAATAAACTAGTTTTTCTGTAACGTGTTTTGGATTCTTCACCTGGCCTGGATACCGACGAGCCGGTGCAGTTCACTAGGCTTGTCCGCCTTTACCGAGTCATAAGAATACGTTTTTTATAAACGGGGAATTTTGGACATTCGCCATTGTGATGCAGATGTCTGTCATTAAAAAACAGGGCTGAACACGAACAAAATGTATTAAATAAAACTACTTGTCTTATTTAGTCTTACCTACTTGTCTTACCTATGAACGAGAAAATAAATACATGTATACAAAACTGGGAAATTCCAAGAGGTAATGGAGTCAACAAAACAGCACAGCATCCGTCGCAATTGTGTTCTCGGACCCCGTGTGCCGCTGCCTAAGACGGCAACAGATAGCGCTTTCCGGAAACGTCGCATCCTGTTGGTTTTGGAAAAACTACTGTGTGCGAGTTTTTTCGTTGTGTTTTCATTTTCATTATGTAAGTATAAAACTAGGCTGTGTTGTCTTCCGTGTGTTGTCAGTTGGTCGTATCTAGTTTTCTCGTATACATGCATTCTGTCGTGTCTGCTAAAACTGCTGTGTTTGAGTGCTTTTCTTTGTTGTGTTGTCCCATACTTATTTTGTCAGTGTTCTGCTATTTTTTCAAGTATGTTTCTAGTCTGTGTTGTTTTCTATGTGTTATCTGTTGGCCATGTATATATACATGCATAATTAGTTGCTGTTCTGTTTTTTTTTACTCTATTCCCTTTTGGAATTTCTCAGTGTAGTATACATATATTTATTTTCTCGTCCATATATTACTTGTCGTATTTAGTATTTTTTTTGGTGTCCAGTCCTGTATTTCCATGACAGACATCTGCATCGCAATGGCGAATGTCCAGAAATCTCCATTGATTCATTCACCCCCTGTGCACTATTCACTCATTGTTCTCAAAATCGTTGTTTGTAGTTTCCTCGTTCATTACGTTTTACAGTTTTAGTGCATACAAGTGTAACTCAGTAATAGTACTAGCGGAAGAACATTATTATTCTTTCTGAATAAATCAAACGATTGAATACCTGTGTGCTAGGCAAGAAAAAACCCACACATTACAAGAAATAATGCATGGTATACTCACACAAATCTAACAGTTTGGTTAAACAAAGAACGGATGAAAAATAAGTGTGTCTCCTCACATTCTTTTTTTTGGAGAATGGCATGTCTCACTGAAACCAACTGGTCAAGTTTAATACGCACTTCGCAACCGAATACTATTGATTGTGCGGTCGCTATATTTTCCTTGCTTTTTAACGTCCCATTTACGATCCAGGATACTTAATTTGAGGGCGACATCCTAGTTAGCATCTCCACTGGACCGTCGGCAAGTCTGTGGCCGCCTCTAGAGCAGTGTCGTAGATGGGAGTAGCAGGTTGTCCTACTAGAGCGACACACCTGCCTGCATCGGGGATGCACTGTGGTTGGACGAGGTGCGGGAGGACTGCCGACGCAATGCAGTGGTGGTGGATGCGGGAGAACACCGAGAAAATCCACCGGCCATCGCCGATATCCGCCACTTTACCCGCTTAAACAAAATCACACTCAGTCTGCAGATGCTTCAGCCGTCTTGTAATTTTTCGATACGATGCACAGTTTTGTATTCAAAAGTAGTCTAACAGCATCGACGAAGTATTAGTATCTATTACCTGCTTCAAGTCGTCCTAAATTGTGATTGTTTTGAGACAAGTTAGCTATTTTGAAAAACTAATTAACGAATGTATTTAACATATAATATTCTCATCGATGTCATGAGTGAGTGAGTGAGTGAAGATATTTGGGCTGCTCTAAACAACGAGGTCTTGAGAGCCGATGAAGGTGATGAATATGAGTATGGAGCAGCGCCGGAATGAAGGGGCGGGAAACAGGAGATTCCCGAGAAAACCCGCCGGCCAGCGCCATCGTTCGGTACGATGCCCACTTGTGAAAATCCGGGAGTGGCCTGGCTGGGGATTGAACCCGATTTGTCTTGGTGGGATACGAGCAGGCTAACCGCTCAGCCACCGCGGCCCCACATAGATTTCATGACCTCTCTACATTATACTCAAATAATAACAAGTGTTTGACTGCAATCGCTTACCCCAAAGGTTTCTTTAATTATTTTTTCAATTGCATAAAATTTTTATGTGAAATAGGTAAAGAAGTAAATATGTTTTGTCCTACTTTCTAAGTATTCCTCAGCTTTAAAAAGAAACATCATCTATTGCAGAATATCGGAGCTGACATATAATCTGTACACGCCATATCATCTGCATACCAACTAAACTAACGCCTATCTGGCACCCTCAATGCATTAAAGTTTTGATACTGTTCATAGTCTAATAAACACATCATGTGTCACAAAAATATGGTAACTCTATAAGCCAGACGGAAGAGAGAATCACTAAAATACTTATATAATTGTCCCATTTGACAATTTTAAATTCACTTTTACATATAATTGCATAGTACTTGCAGAACTTTGATCAAATGAGTAATTCATTCTGTTGCAAATATTGCAGAAGTTGTATATTTCCATCAGTTTTCGTTATCCGTATTTGTCATATATGTTAATTTGTTANTGTTGCAAATATTGCAGAAGTTGTATATTTCCATCAGTTTTCGTTATCCGTATTTGTCATATATGTTAATTTGTTATATAAACATTCGTACTTGAAATATGTCGTGCAATAAAAATAGATAAAAAATTTATGTAAGTGACGAAGAGATTTAATGTAGAATTTGACCCATTGATTTAGTCAAGAGATATTCTTGCGTATGTATATTGTCTATGAATTAACTGAAAGTTATTGCAGCTTTTGAAGTATTGACCAAATTTGTAATTTCATTTATTGTCATTTTCTAATAAATCGTTGAACTATTTAGGAATATATGGTTAACAATAATTATTTCATTAAAACTAAGTGCGAATATCATATAATTATATATGGAAGATAGAACATAAGTACCGGAGGAATAAGAATATGTGCTGGAAGTAATAATTATTATGAACGTAAGTAATTATATGCATATATGTGCATTAAACACACATTAGTTATATATGTATTCGTAAGCCAGAAGCGACCAATACCGATGGAATTTATAGAAGTATATAACACGCAAATAATGTTTACTGACAGACATTTCTTTCATAAAATAGTCATTGCAGTGTATTTCATAGCAAAATCAGCGCAAAGATTCTGTATGGAAATGTTGTCCCCTTTCCAAATCTTCAGGAAAAAAAAAAATCTTCCGAACAACAATTTTCAAAATTTGTCTTGCACGCTTCGCATCTCAAAAAAAAAAAAAACTTGCAATTACAGGCGGAAAATGTTTGAAAACTTGATTTCAAAACTGCTCCAATAACCGCGAATGAGCGAATAAGGACTTCACCAAAACCGATTAACTACTGCGTCACACTGTTAAACATTTCCGTACATTCACAAATGTAATGACGAAAACCGGGAAGGAACTCCGAACACATAACATACAAACGGAACTTCTCAGTATTCAACATAGCTTCGGGTTTCAGACACGAACAATGCCGAGGATACACGANATAACATACAAACGGAACTTCTCAGTATTCAACATAGCTTCGGGTTTCAGACACGAACAATGCCGAGGATACACGAAGCTCTCTTCGCCACTGAAATTACAAACTTATCGTTCCTGTGGCAGGTATGAAATTCTTGCCATTTGAGCGTAATTTTGAAACATANGCCACTGAAATTACAAACTTATCGTTCCTGTGGCAGGTATGAAATTCTTGCCATTTGAGCGTAATTTTGAAACATAAAAAATTAGCATAAGCCGTTTGTAACAATTAGCAACACTTCCAATACTCAAACATTACTAGAAACTAAATATCTGACGTACATAACTTGATGTAAATGATCGTTTTAGGCCTATTTACGTCCTATCAAATGTGCGTGTTTGGGGTCGTCTTCAAATCTCCCTCAAGTACAAATATTTTCAATGCTTTATAAAAATTATTTTTATACACAGTGGAAAATCCGCATAGCAAAATTTAAACCTTTTATGTAGTCCATTTTTATAAACCCAAAAATTTTGACAATTAACTACACTCTAAACCCGAAAATCAGTTATATCAATCAGTGATATCAATCAGTGAAATAACATTCACTGAGAGTCAGTTGATAAGCTACTACCGACTGGCAAATAAAGCAAATGAGCTGAGAACTTATGGTAGTGGAATCCTCGACATTCAGTGGGAATTAAAAATAAATCAGTGAAATTCAGTCATAGTAAAAATAGGTTATATGGCACTGATTACTAGTAGCTCAATTTCCACTGACTTTTACTGATTTGGCTCAATTCTCATCGTTTCAGGTTCAGAGTGTAGCAACTTGACGGAGAGATTCCGTGAATTCGCAAGAAGTTCTGTTTTTGAAGAAAATCAGTGTCAGTAATTTTACAAATATTTCTGCATAATTTGTGATTGTACTTTTCGGTGGTTTCACGATTTTTATAAGAGCGCATGTTACGTAAACAGAGAGTGGTTAACCATATCATTTTATCGATACCATTTCTAACAACCAATTGAGTTATTTTTAAATCTCTAAAATAAGCAGCTCATACAAAAATGGTACGGGCTGTTCACTCTCAAGGGAAGCACTTGTGGAATCAACCTTTCAAAAAAATCACTGCCCGTAATTACTTACATGCTACAGTGCAAATTGCGATTCGGGTACACAATTAAGTTGGATGCAAAAAAAAAATTGTCTTAGCATTGTATTACGTGAGTGATTTTTAAATTTGTGTCCGGTGAGGACAGCGTTTCGTTTTAATCAGCATTAAAGTATAATTTTCTCATAAGTAAAACATTTATATGCTTAGCAATTCCACGATTTGTCTTGGATCACGCATAAATAAAGTGATCAGGTCATTGGGCGAATGATGCAAAGTAACCAGAGAAGTAGATCCTTAGCAGGTGTTTCAGATGTGCTCAGTTTACCGTGAACAGCCTGTACTCGAGTGTTTGTGTAGAGAGAGAGAGAGAGAGAGAGAGAGAGAGAGAGAGTGAACCCGCTCGCGGGCTGTTGCAGGTCACCCGCGCTTCTTCAACCAGCTGTCGTGTGGCCTGGACCTGATCTCGATGACGGGCGAGTGGCTGACGGCGACGGCCAACACCAACATGTTCACGTACGAGATCGCCCCCGTCTTCATCCTCATGGAGCACGTCGTCATGGAGAAGATGCGCGAGATCATCGGCTTCCGCGGCGGCGACTCCATCCTCGCCCCAGGTGCGCCTCTCGCTGGACCAGTGCGGTGCCCCTGGCTCTGCAACCCGCCCTACTCACCGACAAGTAGTGCGCGCACTGTAGTTAGGGCCAGTGATTCTTCGCACACAGTAGACTTCAATACTATATACACACCTCAGCTGTTGTTATACCTCCACTGGCTGCTGGTGCCATGTCCGTCTTTGACCAAGCCACTCAGGACTTAGTAATGCAGATACAGAACCTTCGTGATTCGTGCGCGAACAGTTAACACGGGCCAGAACATTTTTTAGCCAATCGAAGAGGCTGGACGACCCTACAGTGCTTTCGACTGTATCTTGTCTCAAAATCTTTTCGCGAAATATCACTGCCCCTAACTATAGTCCATCCACGATCACTTGCAACTTTACCAACGCCCTGCTAGAGTTAGAACTAGCACCACCCTGTTCATCGCGAAAAGATGTACGCCAAGGCTAGACTTGCAGTATCACATGTGCACACTTACAGTCTCCGTTTGACAATTGGCCGCTTGTCTTTGTGCGAAGACAGTCTGTTGCATGAGTGAGCCAATCAGAATTAAGTTTCTCCTATACTGAGCGACCGTATACAGACAGACAATACGCGTAACATTTCAAATGGACCAATCACGAAAGCGATTCTGAATTGAAGTGTTATGGAACACAACTTGTCCTGAAATNGCGTAACATTTCAAATGGACCAATCACGAAAGCGATTCTGAATTGAAGTGTTATGGAACACAACTTGTCCTGAAATATTTTCGCGAAGAACAGGTGCCGATGGTTATAACTAGAGGCGGGAAAATGTTGCGAATTAAACAACATGCAGGCTGGACTCCACTGTCCTATGTGCTGTTGTGCATCAGCTTTCTGTTCATTGGCAGCTACCCCAGCGTTGTAGCCAGTGGTACCTCAGCCCAGGAGGCTCGTGATTCTGTCCTTGTTTACATCCAGGTCTGTTATTGGCTCATAGTTCAGCAGGACGTGGCTAATGAACTGAGAGAAAATTTCAAACGTAACTGCTGCGTGCACGTGTTTGCAGTCTAGCTTGTCTTAAAATGAATTAGCGAAATTTTCCTGTCCCTAACTATAACTTTCATGATACACCCCAAGCCCGAATCAGTGATATCAGTCAGTGAAATAAAATTCACTGAAATTCTGTTGATACTGGCGACTGGAGAATCAAGCAAATTAACTGGAGACAAGTGACTTATAGCAATGGGATTCTTGACACTCAGTGGGAATCAGAAATATATCAGTGAAATTTTGCCACTAATTTAATTACTTATCTGGCATTGATTAACAGTCGCTCAATTTTCACTGTTTTCACTGATTTGGCTCAGTTCTCACCATTTCAATTTTATAGTGTATTCCTCCGCCCCGGGCCAATTAATCAACGTTGGAAAACTACACAGAAGGGACAGCGCGCCCCATTCGTCCGCACTCGTTCTAATAACACTTTCTATAAGAACTTTATCTTACTAGGCATTACTAGGGACCAGAAAAATTCGCGAGTTCAATGACCTGCAGGCTAGACTCTCCAGTATTGTGTACAAATATGCCGATGGCAACTGCACATTGGTTGTCAGCTGTCACAGTAGAAGGGGACGATTGGGCCAGCCTTCTCCAGGAGGTGTCAAACACCATGCAGATCAATGGCTGAAGTTTTATTAACACACGTGTTTCGAATTCTAGCTTGTCCCGAAATGAATCTGCGAATTTTTCAGGTCTCCAGGCATTACCAACACACCTAGTTCTCTACCGGTTTTATTCATATTAATTATGAATAAAATATTACAATTTACAGATAAAATAAAATAAAAGTTAAAATCAACAAACTTTATGATGACAAAAGTATAAAACGCTTGTAATGCATGACATATTCAGGAAACTACCATACGCATCCCACCTGGGGTAGTTTTTCAAAGGTTCGATTCAAAAAGTGTGAAGAAACCGCGAATAGACTATACAGAAATGGTTAGGAAATTACGATTTGTTAGGGGATCAAGCCTCGCCTTATTATACGTGGAATTCTCAGCACACCCCGCAACACAGGCAGTAGAGTGGGTATGGGGTAGAGCGAGCTCGCTGGCTGCGCACAGCCAAACTCCGTGTCCTAGCGGTGAACTGCTTTGCTGTCAACACTGCTATCATCAACGACGTGCATAGGATTTGAGGTTAGAGCACTGGTCATGTAAACAAGTGCTTTGAAATGTTTATATACTTCCCCTGAACCATTTTTAATGCAATTTGATTAAAGTCCCACTGTCAAAAGTATTTCGTTCGTACAAAAGTGCTTGTAATTTGCCAATTCAGATATAAAGAACAAACGTTCATCACTTTTTACAGCGCGACCTTGACAGTTGTATTCTCTGGGGTAGGTCATGTCGGGTGCATGCTCAGAAGACGTCGAATTGGTCCGTGCGATGTTTTACAGGCCGACATGATACAGGGCAGTGCATTGCACATTATCTAAAGTCATCGCTGCTGGAATTCTGTTGCTGGTACCAGTTTTGTAATCGCCTACAACAAAGAGTCATTTATTTCTTGCCAGCCGTCAGAAGTTAATAAAGGCAGCGTAGCTATGACTATGTGGTAAAGCTCGAGCAGCTATTATGTCGTGCGAAAAATGTCGTTAAATCTTGTGAAATGGAACTTAGGGCGGAAATAAACCCAAGATGGCGGTGGCTGTTATGAAAGAAGAAAGCGTATACTTTATAACACTGGAAATACTGTATTTTGCTAGAATTTACGTATTTAAATGTTTTGTTAGATCGATTAATTAAGAGTTTTCTTTTAATCAAAATTTAAACTTATCTCCTTCCTGAATGCTTTAAAAGGGACATATTGAAAAAAAAACTCCCTTTTTCAAGCAAGACCATTAAAATAATTAGGCTGGTTGTATGTAATATAAAATTAGTAATAATGTTTTCAGATACAACTTAATTAATTTATTTTATACACATCCATTTCCGTTACAAAAATAATTCTATTCTTAGCTGAAATGAACTACTTTAAAAAAAATATTTGTAAACTATATTGCTTTTTAAATATATGATAAGAGTAATTACCACCATAAGCTTGTTTGATGAAGTGCTTTCTGAAGCATGCAAAATGGATATACGCTTACATTTTTACTAAAAATACACTCTTCTATATTAGTTATAAAGTATTTCAGTAAGTAAATTCTAGCAAAATATTTTTTTCAGTTTTACAAACTATATGCTTTATTCTTTTGTATATAACTTCAAACGTACTTTCCTGACAATTTGGCAGTGCCTGTACTACTTGTTAATAAGCTCTGCGTGTTGTACAGTCTGATGCAGTGCTACATTGCGAAGACATTCTACTTTTGCCTTAAGAGCTTTCAACAGCTTAGAATTATTACTTAATAATAATAGTAATAACATTCTTAATAAAGTATGGCACTGGAGGTAAAAGCGTATTTAAAAATGAGTTCCTCGAGCTATAGGAAAGGTTAATTTAAATTTTTTTCTTAGAGATTTCAAAGTTGAACAAAATTAATATGTTAGAATAGGGCTTGAAAAAATTTTTTATGTTATTAGAATGTCATGAAATATATTTATTGGAAATATACTATGCAGTTCGCGCGTTTTTCTATTCTAAATTTGAGATAAAATTTAAAGTCAAGTTAAACATTTATCACCGGTGAAAATAATTTTCGAATTTCAGAGAAATTGCAACATACTGCTGAGACTCAACTTTGTGTTAAAATAACATTTTTCAAATTTGCGCGAATTATTACTTCAGGTCAAAACTGACATATTATCGCCAAAAACATTATGAAAGTTATTTTTCAAATGATTTAGTATTTCAATATATTTTTATCGACATCGTGTCAATAAGCCATAAATAATCTTTGAAATATTTAAGAAAAAAAGACCCTACCTTTTGGACAAAAACTGAACCTACATTCACGCCTTACCTGTAATTCGAACTCAGGTTCCTCGTGCCTTAGATGCCATATTATTAGCTGCGATACGAAGGTCGGATTATTCTAAGTAAATTGAACAAGTTTTTTTTTACTGACTTCTAAGTAGTTGCTCTGTTGGAAAACCAGTTTCTCAGAGCTTCGCGTTTATTCAAGCAAAATCAGCATCATCTGTTAGGCTTACCATCTACAGGCTTAGTCCCGCCGTTTCCTCCTCCAAACCCAACAGTATTCCTTCACTATTGTTCTCCATTTTTCCCCTCTCTGCCTCACATGGAGTTCCACTCCTTTCTGTATCTCTCTCTCTCTCTCTCTCTCTCTCTCTATCTTATTTCTTCATGATTTACCACAAAAACATTTTATTTGACATAATTCCTTTGTTAATCTCAAAATGTGTCAAAATCACATTATATTTCCTTTCCCGCCTTCATTCGACTTTTTCACATTTCGTCTATGTATTACTCTCGTTTCTGGCCACGTTTTTAAAAAAAATAACTTCAGCGTATTTCAAAAACGCTTTGTCACCTAACTCCACATAATAGCGTTATTTTTTGGTTATACTAAAATTGCATTTCTTACATAGATATCGTGAAACGTAAGAATAACGTTAAGTATAACGTTAAGTTTTATCCTCGACGTTACGAATTAAAATCTGCCTGTCCACGACTAAAAGAGTAATTAGAAGTTGGTTTTTCGATAATTATATACTTCTGTCTCTCTCCGCCCTCAGTTGCTGATGAGATAATTTGTGTAAATATTAAAATTTCTGGGTAAAAAACTGCACCCTTACTTTTTACCTTAATTATTTTCGCTGTGGTATAATGTCCGCTGAATTTTAATGAAACCCAAAACTCCGAGGTTCGTAGCTCATTTGGCTGATTGTACATTCAATATAAACTTAGTAACTGACTTTCAGTGAATAGTATCGTCAATGATATCATTTTTCAGGGTTTAATGTGTGAGAATACGAGTTACTGGTCTGCCATATCGCTGACTTTCATTTTCTCCTGCTTGCATTATCCCTCAAGGAGAGTGATGCCTCAGATATTTGCTGTTTCGCGTTGGTATTGAACCTTTTACCTTCCACCCATTTTCTGGGTTATTTCTTCCTAGTAGCACCAATATGATGGTCAAGTCCCTACAACAAAAGTAGAAATTAGAAGTGAAACCGTCAATATCATTCGACCAGCAAAGACTAAGACCATAATCATCCAGGACCAACGGCGACACACAAACCATAAAATACATTCCAAATTACAAACCCATATAAAACAGACTCTAAACCAATATAACGTAATAATTCAGCATATGAATGTCCAGATATAACTTAATAACACAAACGTAATACCGAAGCAAACTCATCGTGGAATAATAAGCTGAAAACGTGTAAAATGATTTGTAGTATTAAGTAATTATAAATGATGATATTCGCTTATGCAGAATCGAACTTGGACATTAATTTATAAATTTTATAGTCGATTCGTAGTATCTTCACACTTTTCGAACCATACCTTTAAAAAAATCATTCCATGTATGATATGTTGAGTTGGTTCCAAAATAATTTCATGTATCACAAGATTTTATGTTAGTGTTAGCATAAAAGAATCTTTTTTTTGTAAAATCGAACTTTTTTATGTTTAATGCATACATTATAACATTTAATTTATAACTAAAATGAAAAATCAAAGGGAATATACATATGTTGGTAATGCTTAGTAATAAATAGTTCTCTTACAAAATGTTAGAGTCCGCATATGCCATGTGTTGCCCCTTGGTGTAATTGACTAGACTTAGATAAGCTTTGTTTACATGAGGCGGAGGAATATCCTGAAAGTAGAGCATGCACAGTGCTTCAGAAAAGGAAATGACTGTGAATGTAACATATGTAACATATTAAAAATGTTACACAATAATAATAAAATGCAACACTGAGTGTATGGGTTTTATGTAATTTTAATGAAAANGTGCAACACTGAGTGTATGGGTTTTATGTAATTTTAATGAAAAAATTGCAATCACTGCCAAACATGTTGTGATGAATTTTTGAATTATTTCAGTGAAGTAACAGGGATTGCTGTCATTATTTTGCATGCAATATTTGGTTTCGCTAACATAGTTTGCATTCGTAACGAAGGAATCATTTAAGCGTATCAAAATTAACCGTGGAAAAAATTATTACCATAAACCTAAAAGTTTTAGAGGATTGCGCTCATGAACTCAGTAGCGAATCAAGTGGAATACTTAGCAAATATACAACAATCACTACGTATGCACGCACAGGGTTGCCAACTTGCTGGAGGCTACGGGACTTCAAGAGCCGCCGTTGAATATAGGCTCTGTGTCTAGCGTTGAGTGGTCTGCGGTTCAACACACACTGCACGGAGATAAAAAAAAAGCATTGTTTCGACCAACACAATATTCATTTAAATATTTTCAAATGTGTAGTAGTTGTTGTCAAGCATAGTTGTCAAGTATATTTCTTTGAATATTTCCAGATGTGTAGTAACTGTTGTAATGTAGATGGCCAACTTGACAGAAGAATATGATAAGTGACTACATCCGGCAGATATTTCGTTGAACCAGTTGTATATAGTT
>NQII01017908.1:0-14269 GCA_002778355.1 Clitarchus hookeri
GCTACCCCGGCTTCATCAGGCAGCCAGCAAAACATAGCGATTGTGCAACCGCGTGAAAAATGTTGTCCTCCTTCTTTGTGCGTGCGCCTGTCGACAAGTACTAGACTGTGAGTACTTGCATTCCTGTCCTTTTATATATATTTTATTAGCCTAGTGGCCTACTTGTAACCTTAACTTACATTGATAATAATATCAAAACACCTAGTTAGAGAAGGTGGTATGTTTGCAGCATAGGTCTGAAGCAGAGGTTAAATTATCAACGAGGTCTGTAACTGAAAGGAAAAGCAACGCTAGGCTATTGCGGGAACATAGAATTTTTTTTTAATTACAAAAATTCATTTTGGCGGATTTAGACACCAATCCTTTTCCATACCCCCATAAACACTAAATATAATTGCATAAAGAGATACAAATACAAAATTACAAAAAAAAGTATGATACTTCTAACATGTTAAAATATAACTCATTTTGAGATAAAATCGGGTTATATGAGCTAGGTGCGAGCTCGGTATATAAATACAGTATGTTGTTGAGTGTTGAGAGGTTTGGTTGTTGGTCGACGCTAACAGCGATGTCTTGAACAACGAAGAGGGTGAAGTGAGGTGTAGATGGAGCAGCTGCGGAATGCAAGAGCTGGGAAAACCGCAGTACCCCGAGGAAACACACAGACCAACACCAACGGTCACCAGGTATCCCACATGCAAAAATCTGGGTGGCCCTGGGCTAGTGAAAGCCAGTTCACATTGGTGGCAGGCAAGTAGTGTGACACCACCGCAGTCTCTAAAAACACAGTGCAGTGATGATGGGGCCAGGTGTCCGAGGGTCCAGCTGAATACGGCCACTCATCTGAAGGGAAATGTGCATAGAAGAAAGCATAAGATCAGAAGGCAGACACTTTTATTAGAAAGTAGAGTGAAAGATGCCCATTCTGGACAAAGTAAATAAAATGAGCAGATTTCATCGATTTTTCGAGAATATGGGAATTATTCCAGAATATTGCAAACAAACAATTTCTCAGCATTGTGCATTATTTCGCAGTTCGCAAAAATTTCTAGGCCCTACGGATGTAACCGAGAAGTCAAGGCTGAAGAGGGCAAAAGACCCTGCTCAGTTTATAATTAGCATGGTTTATCAGTACACGCATTTTCGGTACAACAAAAGTCGACTGTGTTTGTGTAAACAGATATCGAAACTAGCTGTCCAAATCATATCATTCAGTGTTGGAACTCTNACAAAAGTCGACTGTGTTTGTGTAAACAGATATCGAAACTAGCTGTCCAAATCATATCATTCAGTGTTGGAACTCTGCAACTGGCGTAAGCAGTATCTGCTCTACCCCACAAGGCTGCCAAAAACAGTTGGCACTGACCTGCCTGAATGCTTGCACGTGCGTGGGGGTGTAGAAGGCGCGATACACCTCGGCCATGTACTCCTCCTTGCACGTCTGCTGGGCCGAGCGCGAGCTGACCAGGTTCCCCAGGCTCTGGATTGTCTTAGAGATGAGAGTCAGCGTGCGGTTGGTCTGCGCGTCCTGCAACAAGTGGCAACACTGCAGCCAACCGAGGAACTCCGACCCAATGAGCACACGCCAACAGAAGAGTTCCATGTACATGGGAAGCAAGGTTCTGTTTGATTTTAATTACAGACGGTCCTAGATAATCAGGCACATTTGAAATAAACCTTTCCAAGGTGGAGGAACGGGAAAGACTGTCATTAACCACATATATTTTACAGTGAACACTGACAGAAGTCATTCTAGTAATGCAGTAAATTGTTTACATCTTAATATTAGAAGTTTAATAATTAACCTGATAGTCATTAATTTTTTATTCATGTTACAGTATGAATCAGCATAACCGTAAAATATTTACAACCATAAAATAGGGATAATGGTTATAGTCATGGCTTCCAAATGCCATAAGTAAAAAATAAAAATGCATAGGATAGAGAATACTATTAAAAAAATTTTTTGTACTTCAAAATTAGCATAAAATATAAACTCACAATCTGTTCTGTCGTCAGATCAAATAATTTGGGTCCCAGGATTGCTGGAGCGAAAAATCGCAGGAAGATGAAACCAGATATCACAGAATATTTAACTTCCTTGTTGCCTGCAAAAGAAAAATTACAAAAGTTAAACTACTGTGTAATAAAATGCAAAACTTAAATTTTAAAAATTTGAAACGTAGCAGCAGTCAGCTCAAAAAGTCACTAGTGTTGGTACATAGATTTGAACCAACTTCTAGTATTACTAAAAAAATTTTAAAGTTACAAACATGGTACAGTAATGAATAAAGTTTGAATGTTACAAACATGTACTGTAATGCATAAAATGTAGTGTTCAGAGCTTTGTGTAAGATATTTGTTCATGTGCAAAATTACAAAAATTTTTGTGTGTACACTGACATCCCGAAAACGTACACTGCTAATATATTTCTAGGTCAACTGATGTAAACAGTATTACATCTAGTTTGCAGTAATACATTTGAACTCCCACATTCCTTGAAGGTCACTGCAGCATAATATCATGTCAACAGCAAATATAAATGTAAATTACCAGTTTTCAAACAAGATGGATTACATTTTTTGATGCACAGCAAAAACCATTTGATTGGGACACAATAATCTCATTTTGTATTAGTTGACAACCAGACAGTAATGAACGTTCTATGTACCATAGACCAATACGTAAGTTGTTGATTGGGAACACACAAGACTAGCAGAACTTGTGTTCCCGCAGTGAAATACTAATATTTACTTTATTTGCTATTGGCAAAACAAATACTACATTAAGACAGAAAACAAAAAGTACTCGCAGGGTGGTATATGCACAAAGTCGGACAAACTCATTTCCCACGCAAATGCATGGTCATACAACGTTTGTGCGTGGATCAGCGAGTATGACCTTGCGAGTACTTGCGGTTTTTGTCTCCTTTTTAAAAAATTAATTCACGCCGTATCTTACTCCCCTTGATCAGGTAGATGGAAAAAAACAAATAGATCTTAATGAACACAACGTAATGGCAACTAGCAAACCTAACCTGGTTCATCAACAGGTGGCTAAATGTTAAAAGTGAAGAGAAGAGCAATGGCTGGTTACCTGGGAAGTGAGTGCTGGCGAGCTCTTTGAGATCGTGGAACAGTTGGCACATGAGAGAGGGGCAGTGCAACGCTGAAGACGTGATGGCGTGGAAGATCATCTCTACGTACTCCTGCAACAACACAACCATCATTTGCTGTGCTCACCTTCCCCAAATAATGCTCTTGTTAGTGAAACCTCCAATACTAACTTCAATGGATCTGAAATTCTGCAGTGTATTAACAGGTGTTTACGATAATGATATAAAACCTCAAAAAACCTATTTGTTTGGATTTGGAATGAGTACAATAGATAGTGTAGTAAGTATATATGGTGACATACAAGAATTGGCAAAGTTTTCGATACCGTGGTTATTTTAAATTTTCCCGCCTGTATGACAACATGAGTTGGCAGCGCGGGTGCTGCCATTTAAAGAGTTGGAGCGACTGCTTCTGCCGGAAGGGGCCATTGCCAGCCCGTCGTGCAACCAACATGCGAGGTTGAATAATTGTGTTTCGCAACACTCCAAATCATTTGATTGCTATGTGATGGATGTTGCATCAGTTTTGGTTGCAGTTCACTTGTGAAGCATGCAACAGTATTAGAAAATAAGAAATTCTTAATCACCAGCATAACTTCTATTTACCAGTGGGTTTGATATTACGTTGCAATACAAATAAACAAATATACTTTATTAAGTCTATAAATTAACATTAAATTCTCTATTTCACTCCACGGGGAAAGAAAACAACTTCGTATCAATGAGAATTTCGTATAAAAGAGGTTTCAATATATCTGCCTAAAGAACCACATAAAAAATTTACTCCACGCTATGTTTAGCAATACTTACATTAACAATTTCATTTAGAGTGTTGTAATTTTAGTAAACTGTTTTGCAATAGGAGTTGAAACTAAATTCCAAGAACTTGCCCCCAAAAATGCTGAAATGATAAATAATATTGAAATTTAGATCCAAAACAACACTACTGGAAAAACTTCCATTTGAAGCAAAGCAGGAAACTCATTTTCAGTGATTTGAATGATATTTAAAAATTCATATGGTAACTTTAGCTATGTTCAAATGCAATTGACCGAAAGCCAAAAAACATAACATTCAATACACAAACATCAGCTCACAGTTGTTACTCATTTTGTTGGTTAAGAGATAGGGTTAGGGGAGAAAGGATAACGTCAAAGTCAAAGCTGCAATACAATACCTTGAGATTGGCAAGATTGGCCTCTATGGTGGTGCGATCCTTGACCCGAGTGGGATCAATTTCGCACGGCTTGCGCTCTTGGAAGACCAGCTCCATGGGGCCACGCAACGTGTTGTGGAGGTAGTGCANGGATCAATTTCGCACGGCTTGCGCTCTTGGAAGACCAGCTCCATGGGGCCACGCAACGTGTTGTGGAGGTAGTGCAAGCCCGCCAACCGCATCACCTCGTCCATCATCTTTGATACCAGCGTGTTGCCCCGGAATATTNGTGGAGGTAGTGCAAGCCCGCCAACCGCATCACCTCGTCCATCATCTTTGATACCAGCGTGTTGCCCCGGAATATTGTGTTGGCATCACTGTGGCGCAATACAACCATCGCAGACCACTCTAAGCCTCACCATTGTGAACATAAAAAATATCATTTCCATCTCATCATTACCGGATGGGAAAGGGCGAATTGGTCAGGGGGGAGGGGTGTATTTCAAGGTGTCTAAATAAAAATTTTCGAATTCAAGTGTATTCGCAGCAAATGTTCCATGCCAAAATGAAACCTGGGAAGCTAAGCCTCAAACCTGATTAGTTTGGTTGATGTAAGCATTTACTATCACACTGTGGTTAAAGAAAACAAAAAAAATTCAAGGCTAAAAGCTGCAGATCAAGGTAACAAATTGGCAATTTTACAAATCAATAACAACTGAATAATACTCCAGGATAAATATAAAAAGAAAATTAAGTGTTTAATTGTGTAATTTAAGGCTAGTTTCATTCATTTTTCTTCCAGAATGCAATACAGGATTTCCAGATTTTCAGTATGTTAAGATTAGTCCGTATAATTCCAGTTTTTTCAGTACAGTACATGTCACCTTTATACACACGTAGGACTATACGTAGGACTATAGGTATGGAACACTGAGGAAATATAAGGTAACTTTATGGACATAAAAGGTTTTAAAATCAACTATAAAGAAGCAAGAAGAAAACTACACTGTTTTTCATAGCGTTATTCACAGTTCTGACAATTTATTAAATTCAATTATTTAACACACCTATGCGAAAACAACCACTGTATGAAACAGGAATGTAAACAGTTTATTTTTATTCGCTACGAATGTCCCACATGCGCACCTCTGCTGAAACGGCACATGCTGACATGTTATTCAGTTCTTGCCATACCCTTCCCAACAAGGGTTGGTTGATAGTGATCAATGCTGTGACCATGCACCCTTTTAGATAGTCAATATCATGTGGTAGCATGTCTTTAACGCAGTTCCACAATAAGAAGTCGCATGGTGCGAGATACAGTGCTTTTTTGTTTTCCAGATCTGCTGAGGTAGGTGGATGATTAGTTGATTTGCATTTACACAAAGAGTCTGTTTCGCTAAACTGTTTAGACCACGCACAAATTATAGTGTCGTTTGGTAGGTCCTTAAAATGTTAAACGAAATGCACGTAGCACAGTGATTACTGACTTCATTGCATGGAATTCCAACATGCAAAACGACTTCTCTACTGTTGTNGAAATGCACGTAGCACAGTGATTACTGACTTCATTGCATGGAATTCCAACATGCAAAACGACTTCTCTACTGTTGTAGCAACCATTTTCAACAAATGCACTGCACTCAATACTCGCAGCGGCAGGCATGTGAACTACGGTGTGGCACAGGGAAAGAAATAAACTGAGTTACTTACTGCTTTGAATAATGATTGTTTCTTTGCAGTAAATGCAATACTTTNAATAAACTGAGTTACTTACTGCTTTGAATAATGATTGTTTCTTTGCAGTAAATGCAATACTTTATGTGGAATAATGTATCCTAACTCCAAAGATCATTATCAAACATGTGGTCTTACATACTACCTAGCATAAGGGAACTTACCACAGTCTACTGAAGAAAAAATAATGTTATTGGCGGTGCTTCAGATGGGAAGGGGCATTGGTTGGAGGGGGAAGGAAGGAAGGATGGGGCATTGGTTGGAGGAGAGGGAAGGAAGGAAGGACAGGGCATTGGTTGGAGGAGGGGGAAGGAAGGATGGGGCATTGGTTGGAGGAGGGGGAAGGAAGGATGGGGCATTGGTTGGAGGAGGGGGAAGGAAGGAAGGACAGGGCATTGGTTGGGGAAGGGGGAAGGAAGGATGGGGCATTGGTTGGAGGAGGGGGAAGGAAGGAAGAAAGGGGCGTTGGAGGCGGGGAAGGGGCGTTGCAGGCAGAGAAGGGGCATTGGAGGCGGAGGTGTTGGTATTGGTGTTACTGTCAGTGTGGTTATTCCTGTTGGGTGCTAATTATGATGTTGGTGTTAGTTTTGGTGGTAGTGTTGGTGTTGCTGGTGTTGTTAATGTTGCTGGTGTTGGTCTTGGTGGTTTTATTGTTGGTGGNGTGGTAGTGTTGGTGTTGCTGGTGTTGTTAATGTTGCTGGTGTTGGTCTTGGTGGTTTTATTGTTGGTGGTGTAATTATTAATGCTGTTGGAATTAGTATTGGTTGTGTAATTAATAGTATTGGTATTGTTGATGTCGGTGGTGTTGGTGGTGGTGTCGTCGGTGTTGGTGTCATTGTTGGTGTGGATGGTTTTACTGTACCACAACTACCTCAATGACCAGGTGTTGATGGTGTAATGGGTACTAATGTGTTCATAAATGTGATTTATTAATTTTCACATGTAAGATATGGTATTTACAGATTAAAAGCTAGAGTGGGAAGACAAAGCAGCAAGGATGTCATAAATTAACTCAGTCTACACTGGCATAAACTTACTATGCTAGGAAAACACTACTGTAACCAAACTTGTCACTAAAATCGCAACTTGGAAACAATTAAAAGTAAAGGATAGCATCATTACTCACGTCACTTTAGAAATCTCCCACTTTGCGAGCTCGCGGATGAGCGGCACAACTTGACCGCAGTGCATGAACACCCTTACGAGCGGCTGGGCAGCATCCATTTTGCTGGGAACTATCTCGCCCAGGATATACGCCGCACTGGACGTGATGGGCTGCCAACATGACACCGAAAGTCCGTCCATGCAAAGTGTCTGTTGTACCACAGACCCCAAGATTCCATTACATTTCAACCATTATGATATATATCCTCACACCTAGCTCTTTCTAAAATAATCCCAGCAATGGTTTTATGTCAAANACATTTCAACCATTATGATATATATCCTCACACCTAGCTCTTTCTAAAATAATCCCAGCAATGGTTTTATGTCAAAATACATTAGCCTAGCTCCAATTTCATAACTAAGTAATTAATTTTGATTCTTACATGGTTTAGCTGTGTCTCCACAAACCAAAGACAGTATTGCAACATTTAATTANTAAGTAATTAATTTTGATTCTTACATGGTTTAGCTGTGTCTCCACAAACCAAAGACAGTATTGCAACATTTAATTAGCTTAGTCAATCATGTACTGCACACGGATTCTCACAAACACCTAAAGTAAGCACACAATGAAAATATGAAGGCGTGTCTAGCATACGTGTGAATATTTTTGCAAACATCAGGTATCCCTAGCTGTCGAAAGTCGATACTAGCACGCAACTTTCTAAATAATCTATTTTGGATGACAACATTAAAANAGGTATCCCTAGCTGTCGAAAGTCGATACTAGCACGCAACTTTCTAAATAATCTATTTTGGATGACAACATTAAAATAGCCATCAGTCTTTGAGACAACAGCCACTTTCTCNGCAACTTTCTAAATAATCTATTTTGGATGACAACATTAAAATAGCCATCAGTCTTTGAGACAACAGCCACTTTCTCTGTAACTGAATATAGTTTACATTTCTCATCATTAGAAAGCATAGTTTACTTTGTCGACATCAATTAAATACGGTACATAAATATTACAATGAGATTATGGACCAGACGTACACAATGTTTTGGTCCAAATAAGGTGAAACTAATTCCACTGTTGCATAATGTAAACTGTAGTACTGTTAGTCACACATTAAAATGAGTGTTTTGTTTCGCATGTGGAAGTGTTTATGGGTCCGCAAACAACATTCTTCTTGCAATGATTTAACAGAGACTTTCATACAAACATGCAGAACAAAGTAAATACAGGTGATAGAAATTAATTAAGAACACAGTGTAAGCATTGTGGTACATAAGTGAATTACTAGTAAAGAAAGCTATTTGCTAAAAATACTACTGTGTTGGAAAACTATTTGTAACAATCGAAGCAAAATTGCTAAGAAGTTATTTTCGTATTATGACAGTTACGGGTTCTGATCCAGGTGGTTTTAAAAGTGATGGGCTCAAAATACGCAAATGTATTGCATCCTACAAAACCATAACATTTGCAATGGTACAACATTTTATTGAATCTTTTTAAGCAATAAATCAATGCATGTAGTGAATGATAGTGCTGTCATTTCTTAGAGCTCTAAATTGTAGTTTTAACGCATGGAATAACACAATATTCCACAGTAATACATCTGACCAAAACTGATTATAATTTAAATGTGTGAAATAGCTTCCTTTACAACTGCAGCCCGAAAGATTTTCAAAAAATTCTTTTACTTCACTGCCTTCCTTTGTTGCCATAGGAGTCTCGCTGAGTCCATTCTAATTTTTTAATAAACTACGGAATATTTCAATGCAAATAATTTTCAGGACAGAAGTGAACATGAATAATTTGTTGCCGTTCCATAAACTTATTTTCTGAAACACACATGTGGTCATTGAAAAGTGTAAAAAAAACAGCAAAGATACCTTTAAGTAGCCTTCTGTTAACAATATTTATTCTTCTGTAAAACAGAGTTTTGAACTATAGCGACAATACTGTATTTTTTCTTAATAGATCGCTGTAAAATTCTGAGGAGACAGAACATACGTAAAGCTTGCTATGCTATTTTCCATCGCTGTCTCAATGCTTCCTTATGGCCCGATGTACCCTTTAGATGTTTTAACATTTTTTACTAGGGAGTCCTTTTAACAGCAATCTACAGACATACTAGATGCATCAGAGCCAGAAAATGTAACTGCTTTGTGATTTGCACATATTGTAATGAGTGCCACGTGTTTGTTGTCGTCGTTACCTGTATGTGGATGCTGTGGAGTACGAGGTCACGCAACTGGTCGTACTTGCAGCTGGGGAAGACGCGGTCCGCGGTGTAGTGGATGTTGAGGCGGAGGGAGCCATAGCCTTCTACGGCGGAGCCGGGGGACGTCCTGTGGGAGCTGCCCGGAGACTTGCAGGGGCGGCTCTTCGTCGGCCGCGGCTGCAGGAAGTACCTACGCATCGCGCCATAAACGGAATGTGGGGTAGAGACAGTGGTGACCAACTTCTCAGTCCAACAATGTTTTGGCTAATTTTTATCACTATTGCTGGTGATATAAAGTGGCTTAGAAAGTGTTTAGCACACCGTTTAGATAAATGTGCTTTTTGAAATGTTAGTACACTTCCTCAGACTAAGTTTTATTTCACCTGCAATATATTCAAGCTATTCAAATTTGGAAACAGAAATGAAACACATGATTGGGCACAAAATAATGTTTTGCATACTGCTGGATAAAAGCTTATTATGTGTAACAACTGTTGTGGTTTTATGCCAAGCGGCTTTCAGAAATTAGGAACTGACACTAGCAATTATGACCACACAACTTTTTTAACAACTTACATCCTGATTCTTGTGAAGGACGGGAAAATGATGTCGTAAGAGCAGGAGTACAGAATTTGAATGAGATCATTGAGAAGGCTATAATGAAGACATGTATAGAGAACGAAAGGAGAAGGGTTGCCCAAAAAAATAATGGTAATTAAATACACAAGAAGAAGGACCAGGCAAGACCACGAAGGAGGTGGGATGAAGAGATAATGGCAGGAGTACAGACCAGTAAAGAAAATTTGAGTAAGATCAAGGAGGAAAAGAGTGGAGAGACCCATTGGAAGGCTGGAAACAGCAGTGGATGATGATGATGATGATGATGAAGCTCGAGGGGCTCACCAGGAGTTACTGGCGGCGAACTGCTGCTCCTGTGGACTGCGCACGGGGATCTTGATCTCGCCGAGGAAGAGGTTGTCTGCCATGCCCGGGGTGTCGTGCCACAGGCACACACGCAGTTCGCTGAACTCCACCTCGTTCTCCTGCCCCAGCTGGTAGATGTCCCTGTCGTGGTTCTGGCCTCCCCTGCTGCCCGGCAGCTGCCGCACACACACACGTATGAACACGTGTTTAGGGACGTGCAACACGAGAACGCTCACAGGACACAGGGACTGCGGTTGGGGCTCTGACTAGAGCACTCGCATCCCACCAAGGTGAACTGGGCTCAATTCCCAGCAGGGTCGCACCCGTATTTCCGCACGTGAGAATTGTGCTGGACAATACCACTGGTCAGCGGGTTTTTCCAGAGATCCCCCATTTCCTCTGCCCTTGCATTCTGGTGCTGCTCCATATTCACCTTGCTTCCTCTCCTTGGCTCTCCAGACCCTGTTGTTAAAGCTGCCCAAACCAAGAGACTCCACTCCACTTCAGTTACACGGCACAGCGCCATTCCCTACGTCCCAAAATCTCACGCAAGAAAAGTATGCTTGTACAATCTACTATTAGGCAGATTAAAATACTTTTTGTTTTAATGACATAGATGGACTTATGTCCTATTCTATAAAAATAAAAACAACTCCCTAATGTTTAATTTAATCTACAGGAATAATTTATTCCTCTAAAAATTATTTATGCAAGTACCGTAGTTTACGAGGCTTTTAATCTAGGAACTGAAATAAAGGTTATCTAGGTTGAGCTAAACATCATAATAAGCGGAGCAAGAAAGTCTGACAGAAGTAGGAATGGGGAAGGAATCTGCAACGGCCTATAGTAATGCACGTTAGCAAAATTCAGATCTTTTCACAACTTCATAGTCAAAATCATGTCTGGCTGGTGGAAAGGTGACCCTACCACTATGCAAAACAGATTCGTCTCGTACCACAAACAAAATCAATAATCAGTGTTTATTTACCTAGTTGAATATCCAGAGTTCCAGAGGACCAAAAAAATATTCAAACCTTGTTGCAAATTCTTTACTTAGCTGTTTATACCAACTGTGTCAGCACCAACCAATACCTTCCAAGGCACAACCTCAATTCCATTCAAACACAGTACGTAAAAAGTTTGTAGTTACGGCAAAATAAAGTACTGCCCACTTAAGTGGGTAAGTACTACCAACTGTTAAGAGCAAAACCAAATTATTTAAATCCACACTATTGTCCGTCTCATATCACTTGGCAAGATTATGANACCAACTGTTAAGAGCAAAACCAAATTATTTAAATCCACACTATTGTCCGTCTCATATCACTTGGCAAGATTATGACAGTCAGTGAGTGGCAACTTGATGTATACGAAACAAAGTGCCATTTACAAAATCCTGTANAGATTATGACAGTCAGTGAGTGGCAACTTGATGTATACGAAACAAAGTGCCATTTACAAAATCCTGTATCAGCTGGCCTTGAGAGCTCTTTTCACGTCGTGCCCCCACTCTCCATCCATGCTTTCCAAACGTGATTAAAATTAATTTCAAAAGCATACATAAATATTGCATNGTGCCCCCACTCTCCATCCATGCTTTCCAAACGTGATTAAAATTAATTTCAAAAGCATACATAAATATTGCATGGCATTGTTGAATCATTTTTATCTAATAATTTGACGAAATATATTTCAAATTTGTGTCATTTCGAGCCAGTAATAGAAGAAAAGTCGACTGATAGAAGACAGGATCAAGAGGCAGGCAAACGTGCTNTTTGTGTCATTTCGAGCCAGTAATAGAAGAAAAGTCGACTGATAGAAGACAGGATCAAGAGGCAGGCAAACGTGCTGCTATCTGTTGAGTAAAGCTCTCGGCTCACAGCTCGCCCTGCCATGCCATGCACGCCATCTGTCCGCTCTTTCCCGAACCATTACCAGCCACAAAAAAAAAAAAATTGAGTTTGTGTATAAAATAACAAATTTACAAACAGATACCAATAGTTTTATTTTTCCGCAAGNAAAAAAAAAAAAATTGAGTTTGTGTATAAAATAACAAATTTACAAACAGATACCAATAGTTTTATTTTTCCGCAAGCTCTGCATAATATTTAATTAACATATATTTCGTGTACAACGATTTTGATTACTAGTAATTTCTATTGAGCCAATAATCATTATGCCTACGTCCATTACACGCCATGTTCTTTTCTTCCTGCAAACCCATCTCCTTGTTGTTTTCGAATTGTTACTGTACTGTATTAAGAAAACAAAGATAGTGAGATGCACGTGGATAGTTTTTAAGCAATTCTTAAGTTATTCCACGCCACATATTTCCAACTTGGACTGTTTAGCATCAGTAATAGCAGAATTACCGCTTTGCAATCAATAGTCGTTGGTGAGTTGTTGGCGAATAAACGTGCGTTGTCAATCAAGTTTCCCGTATTACTTTTAGTTCCAGTTATATTAGCTATGACGTCCAAAGTGTGATAAGAACTGCAACTACCGTCTCGCAAATGTTAACCCAAATTCACTGTCTCGAACAAATTAAAAAAATTGTTAGCAAATATAACATTTTTTGCANGTCTCGCAAATGTTAACCCAAATTCACTGTCTCGAACAAATTAAAAAAATTGTTAGCAAATATAACATTTTTTGCAAGGTTATATATTTTTACTTTTATAATCTATAAATTTTTTAAGACACGTGTCCGTCTAAAATATTTTAAAATTTGTTTAGCATTACAGTACAATGGCAAGTGGATTAGCTGACCGCGTGTTGATAAAATATACAGCCTCGTGAATTACGTGGTCGACTACCGCCTTACTATGTTTGTTTTAGTAAACATTGGCCCTACTTTCGTCGAACTGTCAAAAGCTTGCCAAGTTTCATGAGACAGAATAGGAACAGTATCAAAAGGACCCAATGTACAACTCAAAAGAAAAAAAGTTTACGCTTACCTCGNTCATGAGACAGAATAGGAACAGTATCAAAAGGACCCAATGTACAACTCAAAAGAAAAAAAGTTTACGCTTACCTCGAACACCATGACTTCATCAAATTGCGGAGAAACCGTCTTCTTCTTAACTTTGGTACGTCGTACATCCTGCTTGCCGTTTGAGTAGCACATGGCGACCGTCGCAAAGGGGTCACACGAGCCGTTCTTGATGGTCAGGTCGCTGCATTCTATCAACCTGCAGATGCATTTGCATGTTCAACACACAAGCATCAGTCAAAACATTGCACTATAGTGACTCCCTCAGTTGAGTCGACAGACATGGCAGGATTTTGGCACCTAGGCCATTAATACCCATAGAGAATCGCGGAGGGAAAGTGGGATGAGAACGGAATGGAGGGTACGTAAATGTTTAGGCGGCTTTTAACAACAGGGTCTTGAGAGCCGATGAGGATGAAGTGAGGTAAGTATGGAGCAGCGCCAGAATGCAAGGGCGGGGGAAACGAGAGATCCCCAAGAAAACCTGCTGACCAGCATCATTCCGTCATGTGTAAATCCAAGAGCGACACGGCTGGGAATCGAACCCAGTCCGTCTTAGGTGGGAGGCAAGCACTCTAGCTGCAACGCCAACCGTGGTCTCCACGGCAACCAAGCAGCAATGGAATGCAAAAATAGTGGAAAATTGAAGCGCTCTGACAAAACCCAGCATCCAACAGCAGTGTCCACTATGTTTTCCACAAACAAAATATTCTTATGAACTACGTCACCAATATCATGCCGTCTTCTTTCCCGTGCAGAAGTCCTCAACAATCACAACATTCGCAAAGCATACCGTGATTATGAAAAACAGTTAATAGAAACAGCAAGTCTCATGGGATGTTATTTTGCAAAAACTTTCACTGACCTTCTGTTTCAGTTTAATGCAAGTGAAACAACTGCATAAAAAAAATTAAGCAGTAAGCCAAATAAAAATAGCAAAGAAAAAGGAAAGCACAACATTATGGAAAACATTATCCACTTCCCCTTGGCTTTTGAAAGCAA
>NQII01017910.1:0-13316 GCA_002778355.1 Clitarchus hookeri
ACAAAAGAGGCTGCACAATGAATACTTAGGGCGACCAAATATGTTGTACAAAATATAACATACTTTACATAACATTCATTTTTAACTAAGACTGCACAGAAAAAAGGCTAATGTTGTGGCAACAGTATTAATGTTACTACAACATTAATTATTTTTATATGTGAGCCATCACTAACTAATGTTGCTGTTAATGATATATAATGTTAAGCTATTAATAGTACTGTAACATTAAGTACTTTTGTGAGAAATTACCTCCTTATTGTACTGGCAACATTAAGGTGGAGCTTATGTTGCGGCAAAATATATTATGTGTTGCAGCAAGATAAATTTTGTGTTGCGGCAAAATATATTATGTGTTGCAGCAAGATAAATTTTGTGTTGCGGCAAAACAAATTTTGTGTTGCATAGATGCTAACATTTGTGTTAAAAATTTTCTTATACTTTTTTTTGCTTTAAATAAACATTGCAGTGTAAAATAAATAAGGTACAATTATTTTGTCACAAAAAGAAATATTTCTTACGAAAAATATAACGTCAGATAGATTAATCGAACTCACGCTCTAGGGGCTTGACACACTCCAGAGAACCCGGTGCCTTACAAACTGTTATACCAAAACATACAAGGTTCTGGTTCATATTGACGGTATTGAATAGAATTTAAACTACAAACTGCAGTTCTCTTTCGTTATGTGGAAATACTTTATGCTCTAGAAATATATGCATATTTGGCACACGTAAACTGCTTTGCAAGGCTTGAGAGCTGGTCTAGGCTATATTAAGTTTACATATTGTGCTTTAAAATTTTAATACGGTGGTTTCATTTCACGATGTAATCTCCGTTCACTACTAACCGCCATTGTATAATAGTATTAATGTTACTACAACAGTAATTTTTTGTTACCTGTGAACTATAAGTAGGTAACTAATGTTGCTGTTAATCTAATATACTGTTAAGTTATTATGTTAATGTAACATTAAAATAATAACGTAAACACATTATTGTCCTTTAAGGTGGTGTTTATATTGCAGCAAAACAAAATTTGTGTTAAAAAAAATTTGTAATTTTTTTGCTTTAAAAAACATTGCAATGAAAAATAAATTAAGTACTATTATTCTGTTACAAAAATAAATATTGCTAACAAAATAAAAAATTGCATACAGGAGGAGGAACGAACCCATGCCGTAAGTAATAAATGTGCTCCACTTCATTGAACCAGACATCCTACTGTGCTATCTTGACAAGTGTATTTCAGTTTCGTATGGTTAGTATTGAACCAATACAACATAACGAAAAACTGCTGTTCTCTTACATTACGTGGAAATACTTTATTTTCTATAAATATATGCATAACTAGCACATGTTAACTACTTTGCAATGCTTGAGAGCTGGTCTAAGCTACTTTTAGTTCTCATAATCTGCTTTAACATTGAAATACGTACAGTGGTTTCATTTTTCGAGGTTATCGGTGTTCACTTCCATCCACCATTTACTAACAACGACAAGTTAGTGTAACCTTGTTGGACATTTCTTTAATGTTGCAGTAACACAAAATATTTTGTTCTTCCTGCTATTTTTAACGTAATACAACATTTGGTTGCGGCAACATCAGTATAACGACAAACTGCATATGTGGAAATACTTTATGCTCTAGAAATATATGCATATTTGGTACATTCAAAATGCTTCGCAAGGCTAGAGAGCTTATCTAAACTACATTTAGTTCTCATACTCTGCTTTAAAATTTAAATACAGTGGTTTCATTTTACGAGGTAATCGCTGTTCACTACTATCCGCTATTTTTACAACGCCAAGTCAGAATAACCNTACAGTGGTTTCATTTTACGAGGTAATCGCTGTTCACTACTATCCGCTATTTTTACAACGCCAAGTCAGAATAACCTTCTGTTGGCTGGACATTTCTTTAATTTCACGGTAACGCAAAATATTTTGTTCTTCCTGTAAATTTTAGCGTAATACAACTTTTGGGTGCGGCAACATTACTTAGAGGCTTTGATAACATTAACACTTCAACAGTATGTTTGTGTTACAGGAATATAATTCTTAGTAAATCATCGTGTGTACCTACTGTTGCACATCAACCCGCTCTTCTTTTATCTGTGCTTGTTTCTTATTGGTTTTGTTTACGACTTCGGCGAGACTAGTCGCTAATTTTGTGACAATATCTATAAAGTTTTGCATTTGTGATGTTAATGTTTTCAGATCCTCAAAGCTTTTTTTTTATGAAGGACATGGATTGTTTTATTTCTTCCAGGTCTTTCCTCCCTCTCATTGCCAATGTTTTTAGTTCATCTTAATTTATGTTATTGTATTGTCGTGCACTGCTGCGTACACAGTTTCAAATCGGTGGTTGTTCTACTTATATCCTACATAATTCCATATTACACAGTGATCTATATTTATAATGCACTTATATATTATATTATATTACCGGGAATTCATTATTCTGGAAATAAATTGTTTGNGTGATCTATATTTATAATGCACTTATATATTATATTATATTACCGGGAATTCATTATTCTGGAAATAAATTGTTTGGCAGACATGCACAGCATTGCATATAGGCCTACAATATTTGTATACAGATTCATGTAATATTTCGAAATAAGTNTTTGGCAGACATGCACAGCATTGCATATAGGCCTACAATATTTGTATACAGATTCATGTAATATTTCGAAATAAGTATGCGTAGACACAATTGGTTTGGTGCATACACACAACCAAAAAAAATGTTTTTGCTTGTGGTAACTGATTTGTTCCCGCTTCTAATCTTAAACCTCATTACCACTGGAAAGACTTAACAAAAAATGACAGTAACTGCATACCTCCAATAATCTACACATTAAATGTCATAATATGTGCACATCATTGGTGTAACATACCTTAGCAGAAGCATCCAGTATCACAGTTTTCAGTGCCGTAAGTGACAGGGTGGGTGACTTTGTGACACTTAGGTTTTTCACTATTATTTAAATTCTGTTTCATTTCACAGGGGTTGTATCAAATGTTCAGTGGTTAAATTGGAACCACTGAACATCTGAGACATATACTAAAAATAGAAGGGTATTTAAATACTATTTCATGTGCCACAAAATCACCCCTCATTTGTCACAATGTGACCCCCACTTACGGTAGTACAAGCATCTATAATTTACCCTAGGGTTCAGATGGCATAATTGGTTCAGATTTTGTACTGTGTAACAAGTTAACGCATTGTCAAAATAATACAGAGTAACTGAGAACAAGAATTTTCAACGAATGGCTTAAGTTTTAATTTGTCTTTCAGATCTCATCAATATAGTGTACTACATGAAATTATCTAGTTGACAGTAGTAAAAAAATTAATGGGTACAAAGTTAAGTAAGTAAAACTTTTGTGGGGAAATTTTTTTATAAACAGTTTCAGATAACAGGATTGATTTATTTTCTTTACGAATTTCTTATCTACCCTTACATAACTAATCCATAAAGGAGTTGTAGGGAAGTCCTAACTTTTTTTTTGTTTCAGAATGATTCAGTTGAGGATGTTTGTCATGAAGATACTTTTGAACTTATCACTTGAAAGTTTGTAGTCAGGTGTAACTAAATGAAGGGTTGATAGCAAAAACCGGGAACATCCAAAAATTCGCATCCGGAGAAGAATATATTACATCGGCCTCCTCGTCAAGCTGCATCCACTGATACAAAAATCATTCCCCAAAACCCGATATTGTCACATGAATTTCGTGTTTGAAAATCTAGCATTTCTGCAAGAACCGGATTAGTCCAACAGCTTTGTAGCAAAAACCAGGAATGTCAAACACAAGCACAGCTCTTGCTATAAAATAGACACAGATGGTGTTAACATCGTCGTTTGTTTCGTCTGTTTACAACGTCAGATTTGTGACCGACATGTTATAGATGCTTAAAAATGAATCATTGTGAAAATGAAACTAATGCCAATGTGGAATCGCCAATATTAAATGGCCAAAGAAACGGAATCATAAAGAAAAGAAACAAGGCAGAATACGAAATGCCAAATGTTAAGGCGAAGACCATACAAATCATGCTGGGAAACTTATTCCAAGATGTGTTACTGCAGGCATGTTAACCTTTTTGTTATTATTGTTGTTATTTTTTAAAATGTCATAAATATGTAAATATGTGTATAAACTAACAATAGTTATGTTGAACAGTGAGATTATTACAGTTTGCTAATCTATCTAAGTAAACAAAACCTAAATGTGGATTTTCGAACTCTGCTAAGTTCTTTGTTACATGCTAGAAGAAACGATATGTCTCAATCAAAATGAGTTTATTTATGGGCATGCCTAATAGCTAATGGTTTATTGTCACTTAGTGTTATACCTTATTTTTACAGTTGTTCTTGATTTCGCTGTTTCGATATGACTTTCGTACAAGATATAAAGAAAATACTTGCTGAATTGAACGCAATGGGAAGCAAGGATGACCAGTATTCACATTTGTGTGGTCTAATTACAATGCATATGATGCAACTACGGCAACCAAGGACTCCACAAGCTGAATATACAAGGGGCCATGCAACAGCTTATTCGTAAAAACTTTGAATTGCAGGTAAGGAAACTGTCAGAAAACTTTCATCAGCATTATTCATGGGATTACAAAACACAGGCTCAATAGACTCCACCAAAGTTTGCTCACGACTGTGGTTTTACTGATGGCATTGCTGGATTGCTGCTGGCCCAGAAAACTTTTGGGTCTACACAACTTGCCCTGCTATGGTTAACATCTGGCACCAGAACATTTGTCATGCAATTTATAGCACACTGATGGAATGATGATGGAAATTAAACTGATGGTTGAGAGTAGGTGAACTACTAATGGTCCATAAATGGCTTAACAACTGTATCCCAGCAATTGCCGCACATGGCATATACTTATTTCTTGTGAAAGTATGGGTAGCAAATTGTAGGCCATTTGATGGCTGTGAAGTGGTTCATTGATGGTGCAATTTGGCTTGTTATGGGAATTTTTATGGCTCCCACTCTTCGCAGGTAGCTTATTCAAACTACACACACATATATGTATGTATATATGTATGTGTCTAATATAACTATAGATCACATGATACAATACGTATATTATTTGTAAATATATAGTGATGTAAATATATACGGCCAAAATTCTGTAAATACAGCATTAGGTGCGACTTCGTGACTGGTATTGAATAATTTGACATATGTAGTGTTTTATATATACAATTGTATATAATTAAAATGAGAAGTTAAAAAACTATATATAACCACCTTTAGAAAATTAACATTGAAGGGCTTCTNTACACAGAAGCAGTGTTGCCAACATGCAACAAAATGTACTATATTGCATGGTGTTCATATTATTTTGTCCATCCCTGTATATGTATATATATGCATACACACATACATATACATGGTTCACAAACATTCAAACATATGAAAGTTAAACAGAAGTTGCATCTTTGATATTCTGTAAATGCAGATGGGATAATAATTTTAAGAAAAGGTTACAGTTTGTATAAAAATATAATAAGACATATGAATGACAAAAAGTGGAATGGATCATTTTTGAAAGGTTTTCCTGTAGTGGCGTCGTAAAACTTAGCTCTTCAGACCTCCGTGTCCCAGAAAATAACTGGAAATATTTTGTAACTGAGTAACATCGTATCTTTAAGTAAGGTCAGCATTTTTCTTTGTTTTATTTGGTTTACATTTAATTTGGTTTTATAGCATGAATTCTCTGGATAGCAATCCATCTTGGGTTCATTTGTTTGTAAAACATGTAAACAATTTATAAATAGACTCTGTACACTTTCATTAATATGACGTAAAACTCAGTTATTGTGAAATTACTAAAATGGTTTAATGGATATATGTCGTAACATAAATGTGTTTACATTTGAATATATACACTACTTAACAATAGTTGTGACTGGAAATGTTATTCGTGAACTGTCATCAGTTCAAACTCATCACACGAGTGTAATGATTTAGCGAATACAACCACTAAGAAGTATTTATTTTAGAATTTTTTTTTGCGTAACTATTGTTTTGTTTCATACAATATTTAAAAACAAACAATTCAGATGAGACAGTTTCTTTTTTGTTGAATGGTACTATTTTCTAACGCTACACCATATGGTAAAAGTATTGTTAAGTCTTCATAATATTGTATAACAGCAAATGCACACTCACTCATCGTTTGTGTGACCGATGACAATAGGTTGCTAGCTGACTTCACAGTTGTGTCTGGGAAGCCTATTAACTTTATTTTTAAATTTACTTTCACATTATTTATAAGAAAAATGCATCGATTTCAGTAGCTCAAATGTTAACTGCAAAACTGAAAATGTATGGTTTTTTTACATTTGAGTATACATCAGCATGTTTTGTACATGTACATTACATCTAAATAGGTATTTTTTTCATAACATTTAGAAATATTTTTGTGTAAAAGTTTTATTTTAATTTCAGTAAGTGAATTAGAACCTTAGGAACTGCATTTAATTATTAAGGCAGAACACACCCCAACTTGTTGCTGTTCTATAGCATGCATTTTGAGGTGTTTAAAACATACTTGCGCATAAGACAAATTGTGACTTTCGCAAGTTATGATTGGCCAAGCAAATGTTTGTTTTACATTGTAAATGGTTCTGATTATGCAGAAATTATCCTAGAATGTTATTGTCATCCGAACTCACCCTCGACTGGCGTAAGCCCATCACCAAATTTTTTTACAAATGTATGGAACAGAAAGGATATTTCCCAACCGTTTGTAAAAGTTGACTCTACAGCATCCAAGTATTTTTATATAATAATATATAGAACCAAAACAAATCTTGTGATAAACTTATTTTTGAAGTTATACTTATTTTGGCGCGTTGAGGGTATAAGTTTAGTGTGCAGCGGAAGTTGCGCGCGCACAGTGTAACGAAATTCGACAGTGAACGTTGTGGGGTATGACCCAACGCGCATGGGCGTATAGTTACGCGCGCACAGTGTAACGAAATTTGACAGTGAACGTGGTAGGGGTATGACCCAACGCGCCTGCGCGTATCGTTTAGCTATATACAAACGCACGGTACACAACATAGCACGTGGTTATATTTAAAACCGACAGAAAATCAGTTCATGTAATAAGCAACTTGGAAAACATTTCATTTATGTTAGTAATTCATTGTGAATATATATATATATCATATTAATTAACTTTACTTACATTGTGCCGTTAAAAATTTGTTAGTGACCAAAATTGTATAATAAAATTTTGAAAGTGTTTTCAAGTATTTGAGGTTAATTTTTGTAAGTATTATTTTGTTGAGTTATACTTATTTTGACGCGTTGAGGGTAAAATTTTAGTGTGCAACGGAAGTGTGCATAACGTTTCTACAAGACTATTTGTATCATACTTCAGTTATCACAAACCGCTTGTAACTCACATGCCCATTCAATCTCCATCAGAAGAACCAATGGAAATATATTCATTTAATTTAATTATATATGACTCAGTTTTATATGACAATGAATATTTTAATATTTTTAAAACTGTATAAAAATAAATATTATTTTTATTTAATTATTTTCTTTAATGAAACCTTCATTAATTGTATTTAATGTCTTTCTTCGGTCATTTTATCGTTTTTCCTACTTACATAAATTATTTGGATACGTAATAAAATTTTATTTTAGCCATGCCAAAGACGTATAACTTCTAACGCACGTACATAAGTACACACGCCCATTTTTTTAAATCAAGAGCTGATATGCCACTGTCATTTGAGCATACATAAAAGTGTTGGCCTCACACCAATAATATTAACCAAAATGCACATTCTGTGCTGAATTAATTCAATTCATTAAAATATATCCTGTCCAAATCTTGATTCACAACAGGTAAAAGTAGAGATTTCATAAGCTATAGCTTTCCTTAGGTAAAAATGAGCTAAATATTTGGAAGGTAGTCAACACTGATACACTTTAAGGATAACTAAATCTAACCAATTGTTATCTGGAGTCATGTTAAATACGAGTAGGCCTACATTAAAAGTATTCTGCCTTGCACATCATACCTGTTTTGGATTCTAACAGTACTAAAACTCTATAATAAAGTATGCCACCTCGCAGATGCGGATCCAAGAGGTGGGGCGAGGGCTAAGGGTCTCGAGCCCCTCCCTTGGCGCTTGATTTTACACTGGATAAAATTATATTATACTGGAAAAAAGTACATGTTTAATAATGCAGTATTAATACATACTATTGTATACTTAGTATAACCACAGTAAACTTCAAAATGTGTTTAGATAGCTTATCCATTAAGTACAGACGTGTATATGTTGCATTAAAACTTGATGTTTATTAGTAAGTATGTGGTTTGATCGTAAGGCACATCGTCCTGCCCCATCAAGTAGCCCCTCCCCCCTTCTTCCTCAAAATGGGTGTCTAGATGCACCACCTCATGCAGTGAGCATCAGCTGTATTGATACTGTTTGTACCAGATAACAAAATTGCTCTACAGTATAAAATTATTATGTAACATTTTGTTTCATAGAACTGCACAGGATAACATAGGAGAGCATAGGTTATTATAGTGTAATAGCCCTAATACTTCAAAACAGTATAAAAACACTAATATATGGCCAGTATGTGGTTACATTTTTGATATTTTTTTTTTGGTCAAGTTTATAATGGCAGAACAGTATATTCTGAAAGCTTGAACAGTATGAAACAGAACTTACAGTTTCAGAACAGTATAAAATCATTATGAATACTATTCAGACAGACACAAACCGACAACTGACGGTATGGACAACCATAAATGAACAGGTAAACATTATTATATAAGTATTAACGGTTAAAAAAATATAAAAATGATAAAAAACTGTTTTTATACGATTTTAGTATTTACTGTTTTTCCCAGGAGGGTAATTATTTTTAAGGAAATACAAGCATACAGTCATTGAAGATGCAGGAATACACACAATAAACAACTGACTTAGAGTATTTTTACAATAATGATAGTGGAGAGATTTGGTGAGCGCTTGTGAGGATATAGTGCAGGGACGAGGAAAACAGGAGAAACCCGAGAAAACATGCAATCCAACAGTAACATCTGCCACGTTTCCCAGATGCAACAATCGGAAACAACCTCACTGGGAATTGAACCTGGATCGCCATCATGGAAGGTGAGATGTATATTAGTACGTTTTTCAATTACTCTACTTGGATGGTGCTAAAAAATACTGATCCACCATGAACCTGGAATTTGTGGGTATTGAATTTAGGTAAACGGAAATTATGGTACCGATAAAATATGTAAAAACTTGGACACAAATAAAAAAGTTTATTTGAACTACAGTTTTTATTATTCCATAGAAATTATTTGTGATTTGCAAAGATAATATCTTACACTTATACTAATAGTATTCAAAATATTCCCGTACATAAAAAAGTACACAGATCAGTCCCACCATCTGGAAGCTTTCATATCTTAACATCCTATCACACATATTGACTGTTAGCACATGGCATTTATGAGGAGTAGTGCCATTGTGTGCAACATACAAATGCATTAACAAGATCATTTCAACAACTAATGTGCATGTACAGACAATGTGAGTGAACATATTTCGTAAAAACTTCACTTTTCTGTTTTAAATTCTGCCCCTTTCTGTTTTACTTCCACACTATCTGCTACAGTTATAGTAACTGCTTATTTGTGCTTCATATGTGTTTTGCGTAAACTTCACGCTGGCTTTATTCACATATCTGCAGTTTTTCCACTTTATATTTCCTGCATTTCTGCTTCGTTTCCAGTTCGTGTTTGCTTCATTTCAGCTTAGTACCTGCTTTGTGTCTACTTTGTAACAAATTTAAAACCTCTGTATGCACATTACAAGGAAATTTGGCAAATCAGGCAAAACAATAGCTATGAACACGAAACATTTAACAGATATTTTGATACAACATAATAATTGAAGCATTTTAATGGATAACAGTAACCAACATAAACTGACATCATAAAATATATTTTACATTTTCATTTACTGAAACATCTTAAATATTATCTTATTGCAGATTTAAATACTGCCACAGAACGGGGGCCCCCGCAGGAAATCCTATCATTCCATGACAGTGACCTTCAACTCCCCTTCCTTTAATTCCACCCATTTAAGCAAAANAACAGAGCGGGGGCCCCCGCAGGAAATCCTATCATTCCATGACAGTGACCTTCAACTCCCCTTCCTTTAATTCCACCCATTTAAGCAAAATGAGTCTTATCACAATCTTCAAGCAGCAGAGTTTAAATAGCAGAGTACAAACAAATTACGCAGTCGCAATAAATTGCAAAAATTTGACCATCCCCTGATATGAAATGGAATACAAAAAAATTAATTCCCAAAATTGTGAGAAATGATTTAACAGACTGTTAGTTTTTTGTCATTTATTTCCGGCCTTATTTTTTCATAACTTCCTGTATTTAAATTACAAGCATTATAAAAAAGCCAACAGCCAAACAGGGTATAAAATATGTTGCAATTATAATGTTAGTTATGAAAATTACAGGAAGTTACATTTAATAATGGGCTCCCATAGCAATACAAACTTAGTCCAAATATTATAAAATTGCAAAATTACAGAGTATATAAAAAAACTTATCTTCAAGTTTTTCCTATACATGCCCTATAAAATGCTCTCATCAAACATGGCAGGATATGCCTTCTGCCAAGCTATAATGTTCTCATCGTGAGGTCCCTATCCATTCTCTCCCCCAAGCCGCCGCCGAACCCTCATTCGCCACCGGATGGCATTAAGTGTTGTGAGACCGGAAGCCGAAACTCCCATAACTCACGTAGGTGATTGTAAAAAACAAATGCACCCTGACACTTTCTCAAATCATTGGGTCGGCGGCAGGGGCTGTGTACTGTGGGGCTTTGGGCACCGGGCCCTTATTTAGGCGAGTAATTTGATGTTGNCGGCGGCAGGGGCTGTGTACTGTGGGGCTTTGGGCACCGGGCCCTTATTTAGGCGAGTTATTTGATGTTGCCTATTTAAAATTCAATTACATTTACGTGTTTTCGGCGGGGGAGTGAAGCTCCCCTCCAGCCTACCGGCTGGAGTGAATGTTATGTCGTGTGGGTCTGTCTAACAGTTGTAAGTTGTTTGCAAGTGTGCTATTAGTGTATTTTGTGTGAGTAGCCCTAGTCTCCCGATGTGTCCTATACAGGTCTCCATCGGGGTAAGATTTATAGATTCCAAGTGTATCACATAAAGAGAAAACCATTAAAAATAGATTAGAGTTGGAGGGGCCCCTAGCACCAGTCTCTGAACCCAGTACTAATAGGGCCCCTCTTTCCCAAGTCGTCCTCTTCCCAACCTGCAACAAACTGACAAGGTCATTTTTTTTTAAATAATTTTTAGAGTTTTTTTGTGTTTTTTTTTGTAGTAATATATAATTTTGTTAATTAAAATTAAAGTTAAAGTTAGCCCCCCGACCCCTACCTCGACTGGCATGTGTTTCCCATGACCTGGAACTCGAGTGGTGGTTGGGGCTATTTCCCACCTGTCACGAGTTCCCACATAACCAGCCTGGGCAGGGCGCCCTTCTTGTGTTGTAACTGTAATGTATGTGTGCTGTCTCTCGCTGTCTACGAACGACTGAATGTTGTGAGCAAAACGCGGTGTTTTTATAGCTATGTAGCTCTCCTCGCCGCGCACCAATCAGGTGGCTTCGAGGGAGAAGTGTGTTCATTGGTTTATTACTTCTCGTAACTGTCCAATCAGGAAGTTCCGAGATGAGAGAGTGTTTCTATCGATTATGTTTTGCTGTAATTAATAAAAACGTATTGTTTTAGCATTAATTAAATTAAATGTTTAATTGTGCTGATGTTACCCTAAAGTATTTATTTAGGTAGAGTGGCGAGTGCTGTAAGGAGAAGCATCTGCTTCTCCTGTAGTATGTTTATTGTTTTTGCCTGTGCAATTACAGGCCTAAAGTGTTCTATTAAAGCTATAAAATTTGTTTCTTGCAGGAAAGCGGCCAGTTCATGCATATCTGCAAACATGGTAGCATTTTCATTCGTGTTGTCTCTTTTTCTAAGTGTTTGTGGTTTTTCTACCTACTGTTGTGTAGGTGTTTGTTATGTGTATGGGTTTTTTAGTACTGGAAATTCAGTCTCTGACTGAACATTTGTATGTGATTTTTCCTTCGGTTTCTGTTGTGTGTCTGATAATGGTATGGCAGCCTTCGGTGCCATCCATTGTTTTTGTGTTTGTATATGTTTTTTGATGACTTCGCACTGCTTCCACGCAGCCGAATGTCCTGTTTGCTTACAAAGTGTACATTGCCACTTTGTGTTGTCGTGTTCTGTAATCGGACAGTCTGCCTTTGCATGATCTCCCGCACACAGAAGGCAGACTGGCCTAAGTGTGCAGTACTTCTGAGTGTGGCCCAGCGCACAGCAACGCCTGCACTGCACCACATCCTCAGGACGGTGTTTATACATTTCGATGCTAACTGGCAGATAGTAAAATCTGCGCAGTTTCAGAATGTCAAATTTGTGGTGCTTTTGCACAACAGCTCCAAAGACTGCAGGTGCATCAGCAGGTGTACGAAATTTCCAAACGTGTATTGGTGTGAATTTAAATTCTTTTAAGTGTCTACTAATTCGAGTTATGTCGGCGTTGTGTGGTAGCCCTTTAATTACTACCTTATTCGGCTTTTCGCTTTTTTTAGAGTGTGTGTAGTACTGAATTTGGTGTTCTGTCAAATGCCTGCAAAGTCAGAGTATTCCTCTAACCCTACAATCGCCTTCAGATGTTGTTTTTTTGTTAGTGTTATCCCTTTCTCAAAGAAATATTTTCCCCATGTTCTAACCAAAAACTTAATTTTCGTGGTGTCTGGAATATATACCGGTGGCGCGAGTTGTATTTTCTTAGTGTTAGTTTCCGATTCTACTATGTTTTCTACTGTGTTTTCCTCACCCAATGGTGAGAAAGTGTTTTCTATTGGTAGTTCTACCCGGANCGATTCTACTATGTTTTCTACTGTGTTTTCCTCACCCAATGGTGAGAAAGTGTTTTCTATTGGTAGTTCTACCCGGAGTGTTGTCTAATTGGTTGCTGGTGCAGTGTGTTTCCTATTGGGCCTCTGCCATTGTGTAGTGTGTTGTGCGACCGAGGAAGAGGAGGCCGACGCCTCCCCTTCGCTGTGAGACTTACCAAAATCCATGAAGTGTGCCTAGGAACACCTAAAGCAGTGGTAGCTGACCAGGCTACCTGAGGGGTAGCGAGGCTAGG
>NQII01017911.1:6947-20623 GCA_002778355.1 Clitarchus hookeri
TTTTTTCATAACAATAAATAACTTTATCAACTAATGAGATGGAGTGCTGACCGTTGCAGGTGAAGCTGGTGCTGTCGGAAGTGGACTCGATGGAGAGGTAGAGCGGCGGGCACTCGGACACGCTGTAGCCGTCGCACGCCGACGCCAAGGGGATCTCCTGCGCGTTGCTGCTGATCGTCTGGCAGGACACGGAGTTGCTGCCCGCCGACGCGTTGTTGGGGAACTGCGCGGAGTGGGACCAGCACACACGCAGTGAGCCCGACGGTGAGCCTTGCACCTGCCACACACGCACCACCGTCCTCACAACCACCCGCATCGCGACAACACCAATCCACGTTCTATCACCCAAGGCTGAGTGTACTCTTTATAATGGGTGGCGAACTGGGAAGGTTCCTGTTGGGGCTCTTCAACATCCAACTATTTTGTCTAGGTTTTGAGTATATTAAACATTTCCGTGGGATGATATTAATTATATCTTAATAAAAATGTCAAATTATTTTAAAAAAATAATATTTATCATGTTCTTTAAACACACGTGCGGGAATCTTGTATTAAATATTGATTCGTTAAATTTAAAAACAGTTATTTTTACATAAAATTTGTTTTCGACTTAAGTATTTATTGATGTTGCAGTAATAACATGTTGCAATTTTTTTTTAAATGCGACACCTGGTTTGCATGCGATAATATATTAACTTATAAATATTTCAAATATTAATTTTATTTGAAAAGTTAAAATTCTAATACGTGCAAACTGGGAAACAAATGCCCAAGAATAATTTTTCACTAACGTATTAATTTTGCTGATTTTGAGTTTTGTACGATGAAGGGTATTAATTTATATTTACTAATACTATTTCATTCGTTTTTTTTAAATATTTTTCTCCACTGTCATGCTTTTTCAGTCTATTAGTTATATCACAACGAAAAATTATGTAATATGTTATAAATCTAGGAAATAATTATAGCCTCTTGAACGCCCTTAAAAAGTGTCCTATGGCAGAAAATTCGCCAAATATTCATTAATTTTAGTAATACACATTACCTAAGTTCTTATTCAAAGAAAATAGGGGATTCTTTCTTCTTACAGAATTCTTAAGCTCTGTAATTGCATATGAAACCGTCCTGAACTTGTTGAAATTATGCGTTTTATACTGATTAAATAACGCAATGAGCGACCGCGATACAAAAATGTAATGACACAGAAAGATATTTGCATTTTATAAAATACTTTAATGTGACCAAATTATTGCGTGTTTCAATCCGTAGCTCTCCCTAATTTTTATAAACTCCTTTCTTTTACCAATAAAGGTAAACATTAATTAAGAGAATATCCATTGTGAAAATGATAGTAGATTATTTTTGGAGACTCAAAGAAACTGCTATCTCTCGTTTGAATCATGATCATGGAGGCTTCACGGTCCCCGAAAAGCCTGTCCACGGAGTCCTGTCTTGCCCACACCAGACAACACTTGGCGGGGTTCCGTTACGGACGAAGTCAGTCGGAAACAGAACTGCCGGAAAACAACCGGACTGCGGGATACTGAGACAGAAGCGTTATGAATTATCACAGAAGATTTTATCCGCAAAACTACTCACTCAAAATTGCATCGTATGCTGCTGTACTGCAAAGACGATGGTGCTTATGTTGTAATTATTGACTCACATGTAGAACGTACGTTTTAATATAAAACAGCTTATGATGCAGTTATGCTGGCACGACAAAACAGCTCCGACAAGTAAGAAAATTGGTAACAGCCAATAGGAAGCAAGGTTAACCGGACAAAATCCCAGCCCCGACAGTACAACAGAAGTAGATAAAATTTTTACTCCTCGACGTGTCGGTCTAGTCGGGGTGCACAAATAATGGAACACAACATCACAAAACAAAATTTCGTGTATATTTTCCTACTGTAGTAAATAATAAATAAGCTAACTTGGTGCCAACATCCCGTTTCGCTTTGTTTTTAGATGCTTTTTTGTATGTATTGTAATGTAGTCTAAAGTAAATAATAATTTATTTTATCGTGAGTTTTATGTTTGAAATATAGGATATGATAGGGGTAACTTGCCGTTTTAGGATTTCCCAACAATCAAGTACAACACTTGTCGTGCAGATATCGTCAGGCGGTATAGTGATCACAAAAAAACATATAATATGACATTTCGTCGTGCTCTGGCGTCGTGTATGACTGTCGTGCCGTGATAGTCGTGCTATTGTGACTCCAACATAAGGCATGGGATTCGACTAACAGCTAATTCTGTATAATGGATGGAATGGTTTTGCACATCTATTAATCTTATTTCACTTAGTCGTTCAGTTGTAGCTACGACTGTTTAATAGGCGCTTTCTAATGTGATTTTTCCGTATTGAAGCTTCGTTCGACATAAAATATTTTTGTAGTGGTACCAGCAAATTCGTTATTTTCGCTTATATTTTAAAACATATTTTTCATTAATTTCAGCTTATGTTGTAGTTTGCCACATAATATATCACCAGCAACATGAAAATTCAATGCGTACGGTAGAAATTTATAGAAAATCAGTCAGCCATTCAACGGAAGTTTATAGGGAATGTTTACATGGAGAGCACTTACACAATTAGGATATTACCACTTTAGTCTCAAGTATTATTCAAACCGTACCCAAACCTCCATTTTGAGTGCAGGTAGTGCAATGGGCTCTCATTTGGTCCATATAATGTCACAAACAATGCTACTGAGAATGCTTTCAACAAGTATATAACTGAACGCTATAGTGAATAATAGTAGTATAAACATACCTGGGTATTGTCTAAAAAGACTGTGATTACTAGTAAGAAACTTAAAAACAAAAAAACACACATATCTTCTCTCGATTGGAACACTCGTCTGTATAAACTGGTGGTACCAATATTACTGTGCACACATTTGTTACACTGGGAAGTATCAAAATCTAACACCAGATGTCAGTTCGAGTCATTCATTTTCTGTAAACTAGCAGTATTGCGATTTAAGCACCAGTGAAATTTATGCTACTTTCCCCCTATTCACATGGCTAATTGTAAATTGAATATAATATTTGGCGCGAAGTAGACGTGCACCTGTTAACTACTAGCTGCATGAGTGAAAACATTCGTTTCCCCAAGTATTTTTTTTTGTACATACACTGAGAGAAAGGTTCGGTTATGCTACCAGTTTACTTGTTTAAGTGTATGCAAATAAATATTAAGAGCTGGGGTAACAAAATACTTTCTTCAAGCAGATTTTGTTTTTCCAAGTAAAATGTTTATATTTTTTAACTGGACAAAATTATTATAAATTCATTTTAATCATCAAAATATTTTGTATTAACGAGTACATGTCTGTTTTGCCATTATTATATAAACAAGTGAAGAGTGAAGAGGTTTGGACGGCTCTTAACATCGAGGTCTTGAGAGAAATAAACTAGTGTGTTGTTGACTGAACCAAACGTCTATCTCAGCGTAGATTAAATACGAGATGAAGTGTCTCGCTGAAATTAATTTTGTGATGATATGTTTGTCCATGTAACGACCACACTCTGCGCGAGATTATACTTTCCCTTTGCGTGAACTAATTGATGGGTTGTGGAAAAGTATCGCAGTGTGCAAATTCCCGCAACATGAAAAAGGGCAGAATTTGAATTACTTAATATATTTAATGGATTTTGAAGATATTTGAATGCTGTTTGCAATCACATACAGCAACAGTTGAAACAGTCCATTGATTTATATTTAAAAGTTGCCAACATTATGCGAAACATTAGGTGTACAAACCACAATATAAGTTAGTATGCTAAAATAATTAAATTGTTTTAAATTTAACCTATTATATTACTTACAACTCTACGGTATATAAATTTTCGTATCTTGAAGAAGTATACTTCTTCCAAACAAAATTTTCTAACACGTGCTTTTAAAAAATAAAGGTGCTTTAAAATTGCGTTTTTATTGTTCTACATAATAAAATGTTATAAATTTCAAAACAATTATTATTTGCATTTATACTGATTTTTTGTTTTTCTATGTGTTAGTATTCGAAAAAAGTCAAATTTTATTTATTCGAAAATTATGCTGTATATCAGCTGTTTTCAAGTGTGATGGTTTTGTAAATTCAAAAATATAATTGATAAAACAAGTGCCTTCGAAATGCCTATATTAAACCGTTCAAAATCAGTTCTTGATTTGATATTTGTGAAATCCACGCATAGCGACACCTTTCCAAGACCCGGAATGATGTGGGGTGCGAGGAGGGGCGTGCCGTTCTTAAGGCGGATTTACAATAGCTCGTCGCATATATCCGTCATATCTTAGTCCGTCTTACGACCGTCCGTCTCCCAGCCGAGTTGATTCACAATCAGACTCCATATGTCCGTTGTCAGTCCATTGCTGCAAACTAACACAAAACTGTTTAGAAATAGGAAAAAAAAAATTCTGCATTAATAATGAAAATTATTGGCGGTATTGTGTGTGTGAATAGGCAAAGTGCAAGTACACGTAAATAGCCGAAATTTGTAGATGTTAAAAATAATTAAATAACATAACTAGAATAATTTCAATACTTTTACTATTGCACAGAAGGAACTCGTGTTTCCGACATGTTATCATCTCCCCTTCAGGAAAATGTAAAACATTTGCATTTCACAGCTACACAAACAAATATGTGAAAACAAAATACTGCACACACTAAACAGCTTTCTAATGAACTCGGAATGAACGGGTAGCGAGAAGGAAATGTTTAAAATACTGTTATTCCATCCGTCTGATCGCTAAGTGTTAAAGCATGCCAAAGTTTTGACGGACGGACTTAAAGCATTAATGGACACCTCTTATTGGCCTCGTGATCGACGGATGGATGACGGACGAGCGGACGCGACGGGTTGTTGTAAATCTGGCCTTTCCCGGATATCCGGCGCCGGGGTGGGGCACCGGCGCTCGACTCACCCGGAGCACTCCAGCGGTGGCGGAGTAGAAGTAGTTGGGGTGCAGGCGATAGTAGCTGACGGTGAAGGGCTCGATGGCGGCAGCGAACTGGGTGCTGCTGTACGACCGCTCCGTCCAGTCGGAGCCGCAGTTGGGGTTCAAGACTCGCTGGTGCACTGCAAAACAACAACATGAGCTGGGCGAGGCCTCGCACTTCCCTCAAAACTATAGCCTCTTCGTAGTCACTTCCAACTTATATGATGACCTTCTGAAGTTCTACTTTCAGGCTATTCGCTATATATCCTTCCGAGACGTGTAAACAAAGCGTTAATAAGTCTAGAAAAAATGCCGAAGAGAAACCAACGGACAGTAGTTGTGCTACGAACAAACAATACAAAATAAATATATTAATAGAAAAACAATTTAATTTATTTTTCATCACTGCATACCTGGAAACTTAAATATGGTAGTAAGTAAGAAAGTGTAGCAGAGTTATTTTAATAAATACGAGGGCTAAAACTGTAGCAAATAAATGCTGAGTTAAATACGAGGGGAGAACGTTTATTAAATTTATGTGATTAGGTTAATTAGTTATGGAGGTACTGTATGAGTGCATATGTTTATGAAAAAAAAAACGTATTGATAGTGTGGTAGTAGGAAGGTGCTGCGGTCTGTTGGTAGATAAGGTAAACTACAGCTGATTTGAAAACTCTACTGCTAGAGTGCGCTCGCGTTGAGTTGCTATTGCATAACAAGTGTTTGTAGAACCACTGGTGTCGTTTTCTATGTGAGCAAAGAGATGGCAACTGAGACAGCCATGGCACAGTGACCGATGTTGACAATGTGTTTTCTAAAGCGGCACGCATATTTTTTAATAGTAGATGCTTCACGGCACTTACATAATGATAATTTTAATTTTTTTGTGTTGCTTCTATAGTTCAATAGTTTTATGTGCATGCTAATTGTAAGCTAAATATATCCAGGAATTATGTTTGCTTAAGTATATTATTGTTTTGTAATATTTCTAAGTACTTACTTTACTAGTGACGTGTAGCATAGTAAGTTGGACTGCCCATATTTTAAAGCAATTTGTGGTGAAAAAAACGCTATAAAGGATAACTGAATTATGAGGAGAATTGAGATGTGGGTCAATGGGTGAGATTCCACTGGAAAATACTGAGGGAAAATGAACGAAATAGGAGCCTGGTGTTACCGTACACCTGAGATAGGCATTTTTGAAAGGGAACCCGGACAGAGGTTCACGGGTTTGACTCCCAGGGATGGAAAAAGAAAAGGAGTTGATAAAGGGATTTTAAATTTAAACCATGTGTAGGTGGTAAGAAATTGTTGCTCATAAATATTAGAAGGAGACCTGTTTCGCGTGTAAGATATTTGTAACCTGTGATTATTTGTTCTGTAGAAAAACAAAAGGGTGTAATGAATGTGTTCGTTTTTGAGTTGATCATTTGAACGTCAGAGATTTTAGACGCAATTTCCAAGTGCTGTAAAAGAGGGAATGAGTACGGAGCTTTCGGCAGGAGAGATGACAGAAGCCTGAATATGTTTGTCGAAAAGATTGGTACCGCAACACCGAGTGCTGCCCCCAGCCCCCCTATTTGACAGCCGCGCTTTTCGGTGGAGCAACCCTATATTTCGAGAACAGTTAACAGCCTAACAATTACAAAATAAAAGATAAATTTAAATTTGATTTAAAAAGTTTATTTATCTTATAGAATTTGGAGCTGTTTACCTTTTCGCCTAGGAGAGTTTGAGAGAATGTGTTTTTTTTTTTTGATTCAGTGTTTATTTTTTCTGTGTTTGTATCCCCGAGTAGGTGTTTTAGGGCATGGTGTTAAATTTAGGCATAAGTTGACGAGTCGGTGATGTTGCAACTGGAGACAGACCTGGACTATCCAGAGGGATTTGGCTAAGGGGTGCGAGGTCCGTAGATGTCCATTTATTGCCGTGGGTGAAGGTGCAATCGTGCTCAGAGCGAGTCAGCGGCTATGGAACCTCCCACACGATAGCCGAGGAACAGGAGCGGTGTTTTCTGGCCGAAGGGAGGCAGATGGAAAGCGATTCCATCCCATAGCTAGTTCCAGGCCAACAAGTGGAGTTGCTTGTGTTTCCGCCAGAAGAAGGTTGCTGGTTGGTACTAGGGTCCACTGGTGGGGCCCCTTCGACTTCCATAGCCAGGAATAGCCTTAGACACAGAACCGACGATGGCTGAAACTAGAGTTTGCTACTGAAAATGGTTAATTTAAATTTATTTTTTATTTATGGTCTGTTTTGGTTTATTTTGTTTCAGACAGGGCTAGTTTCCTGGAAATGTGTTACTTTGTTTACCAAGTGTTACAGGACCCTGACAACTGGTGTGGATCTCACACCTCTCACCCACCTTCCAGCCATTCAAAAAATTAAAAAATCTAAAAAAAATTAAATCGAAGAACATATAATTTTACTCCACCCTACCCACCACTCTCCCCACCATCCTAACCATTTCTAGGGATACGGGTCTGGGTTTGGCTCACTTCCTACTTNCCACTCTCCCCACCATCCTAACCATTTCTAGGGATACGGGTCTGGGTTTGGCTCACTTCCTACTTCTTAAAGATGGAAATACATTTTTTTTTTAAACTCTCAATTTACAGAATAAGCAAGAATTTTTTTCTTCCCTTTAAACATGGCTACAGTGAAATTCCTTCACTTCAAAGCTATGTTATTAATTTTTTAACATTAATACACAAATATATATATTTATATATTTTATGAAAAACAAACATTTACAAAAATAAAATATCATTATATCCAATCTTCTTAACCTGTCTCACATCATTTTCTATCTTATTCTCAAAAAAATACTAAACCTCCCAAAAGAAAAAATACAACCATGGTTGACACTTCGTNNNCCATGGTTGACACTTCCTCTCTCTCTCTCTCTCTCTCTCTCTCTCTCTCTCTCTCTCTCTCTCTCTCTCTCCCTATAGCTATATATGAGGGTGTTGGCTATGGTGAGCGGGGGGATTGTAAGGTTAACATTATATATTCCTCGATTTTAAGAATTTTTTAAATTTATTATTATTGGTGGGGTTGGGGAGGGGGTAATGTGAGTATGGTGAGGGATGGGGTTGAGGTATGTTTATCAAATCTAACGGCGAGAGCGTGAACTACTGCGGGCGGACGCAGTGGGAGTATGTGAGAAGCCTGGCCAGTCTGCCGCACATCCCGTAAGTGATAGTGTTTTTGTGATGCAAGTAAGTGAATGTCGTTTGTTATGTAGTGATTGGTACAAAGTTGTATTAATGATTAATGGTTTTATTTGAATGTTTTAAATGAGGTGAGAGAAAGTTGGTTGGGCAAAACGAAAATATGGCGGGTGCATAGAGTGGACCCTTCTCACGTTCCTTGAGAAAACTCCAATGGTGTGTATTCCACAGACACTACAGGCAAACACTAATTACCATATAAAATAATATCAGATTTTTAAAAATAACTTTACATCGCTTCTAAAATTTCCCTTTCCTTTTCTTTTAGTTATACTTGTTTGCCAACATGAGCATCTATCTTTTACAAGATGATGTTTGGCTTCTAGTTTTACTGAATTTTCGTTTCTCTTAGTTCACCTTTTCTCTCTGCTTGCTGTTCTAGTTGCCATGTAGACACGAACGCAATGCATTTCGTACAGTTTCGTGAGTTGTCGGCATTTCAGACAAAGTCCCGCTGAGGCCACCACAGTGCACCATATGGAGGGCTGTCCGCCACGCCTCCGGCTGCTTCTTTACACCTAATGCTTGTTATGTGTATAAAATGAATTTATTTCTTCCAAAACAATGCTAAAATGTGTTATAACACACAAAAAGTAATCGTGGGATCAGTTTTGTGTGCATTTTAGCCTTGTTTGAGTACATTACAGCATTTAATCCTATTAAATTTAGTGCATCAGGTATAAACCGCCTCTGTACAAGTAAGGGTGCTGCCTGGCTGGGTCATCACACACTGTGCAGAGCTTCAGGAAAAAAGTGTTTATTAAAAAACCTATCCACTTGCTTACATGGTGTCTATTTACGAATATAATTTAAAAATCTTTACTCGTCCGTCCGACAACAAGTTTCCATTTTCCATTTCCGTTTCTTATGTGGGAGAGTAAACATGATCATAAATGGGAATTTTAAAGTTCATAGTTAGGTAAAAAAAACTGTTTCTGTTGTTTAATAATATTTTTGGACATTCAGTACACCTTTATCTTCGTTATAATACCAAAAAAATAAAGGGTCACCCCTGAAAGTCACACAAAGGCAAGTTGCCGACAGAAAGACTGCACGCCAGCTCAGTGCCTTGCGTGTAAATGCCCAAGGTATGCAACATGCGCAAATTAATCGCCATTAGCGCTGCCGTACTTCTAGGCCTTAAACACGCAACATTCGTTCAGCCAAGTGTAACCCTTAAACTGTGAGTCCTGCATCGTATGTAGCCCGGGAAGGAGCTGTAACCAAAAAATGTCATGAGTTTCTTTTCTTAAATGTTCAGGTGAAGGGCTATGGATTTGAAAGAGAATAAAAGGGCGAAGATTGTGGAGATGTAAAGCGGGTGGAATGGAGATTCCGTGGAAAAAGCTATAACAGCAGTGCGTGAAAAGAAGATAGGATGGAAAAATCAGCGAAATGTTTTCTGTTTCTAAAACTACATTAATAAGATTAAGTAACGAAAAGTATGGGGAGCCTCAGAAAGCTGCTAATACAAAATGGGATCGTCAGACTGTTCTAACTCCTGAGCTAGAAGAGTAACTTGTGCAGTACTATCTGGCAATGGAAGCAACTTGACTCAGGGAGATTTAAGGAGGATGGCATTTCAGCTAGCCGAGACAAATAACCTCAGTCATCCCTTCAGCAAAGCAGGTGGCATGGCAGGAAGGAAGTTGCTCAAGCTGTTTATGAAGAGGCACAAAAACGGCTCTCCTTTCGTAGCCGAACTGGTACATCCTATGTCAAGACAGTTGGATTCACCAAGGGAAATGTTAATGTTTCTTTTTGTATACTTGAATCCCTTTTTCAGACACACAGTTATCCACCCACCAGGATATTTTACGTAGACGAAAGTGGACTTGCTGTCATGAAGTCAAAAGTCTCACAAGTGATTGGACTACGAGGTAAACGTCAAATTGGGAGACTTACATCAACTGAAAAGGGTTAGTTAGTAACTGTAATAGATTACATGTGTGTAGGTGGCAACTATGTCCCGCCTATGATGGTTTTCCTGCACATTTCACAAAAGGAGCTCTACCAGGAACATTATTTAAGTGACACCCTTCTGATTGGATCCAGACTCATCTGTTAACAATATGGTGCTATAATTTTGTTGCAACTACCAACCCGACTAAAGACTCGCCAGTATTGCCTATTTTGGATGGGCATTAGAGCCATACACGAAATATTAATGTTATAGACATGGCACTGAAAAACAATGTGACAATTGTCTCATTGCCACCTCACTCGACCCAAATGCAACTATTCGATAAAACATTTTTATTGCCACTGACGACTTACTACAGTGATTCAGTAAGCCAGTTTATGACAACAAACAAGCGTGATGTAGAAAACCACGACATCATGGATCTTTTTGGAAAATGCTACATTAAATGCCAATCAGCAGAAATTGCTGCGAATGGCATAAAAGTAAAATGTATGTATCCAATAAATAGATATATGTTCAGTCAATCTCAATTTATTGCTGAAGCTACACAAGATGTTGAGCCAGTTTATGAAGACAGCGATGCAAATTTGCAGTTCCTTAGTGACATTTCCTCTGAAAAGTGTGAAGAACAAGCTGGTTCCCAAGAAGAAAATTAAATTCCTCCCAAACAACCAACTCCAGTAACACCAACCTCCTGCCAACCATCGACATCACCCTCACTCACACCAACCAACATCTATGGCCCTTCTAATTCATCTGATGTTAGCCTCTTCGAGATCCGACCAGTACCAAAACTTGTCACGAAGAAATTTACATGATGATGAAAGCCCTCATGTGCCAACATTATAATATTCTCTCCCTATAAAAAAACTCGGTGGAATCAAAAGAGAAAACATAGAGAGGAATGGGCTGCGGATGAGGACGAGGAAGAGGAAATGGAAGAGGACGAGGAACAGCTCAAGGTTAGGAGGACGAAGTGGGGAAGCACAAAGAAACATTGCGTAGGGTAGAAAGCGTAAAGCTGATGAAGAAGATAAAGATGATTCTGACAACGAATCTTTGTATTCAATATCGAGTTCTACAGTAGCGGATTTTCTTGGACTGGGTGGAGACCCTTCTGAGGAAGATCATTAATTTTTGTTTTACAGCCAGCTTTGTTCAAGTTATGCTAGTGGACAACAGTGGGTGAAGTGCATAATTTGTAGTAACTGGACCCATGTGGAGTGTTCAGGAGTGGAAAAAGACCATTATGTCTGTGAATTTTGTGCATAATTATCAACTTGGATCTACTCATGGATCACCTTTTCTTAAACACCAATAGTGGCATATTTTAGAAATAAAAAAAAATATATATAAATATATATATATATGAACCATTATTTTAACATTTTTCTTTACCAGTCCTGTTAACAGATAGTTTTTTTTAAATTTTCTTTTTATATTAATCATATTGCACATAATAAGTGAGTAATTGGCCTAAACAAATCGGGCGTCCACTTATGGTGCACTTCCTCTAGTGTTTTGTCTTTGTTGTTTTGTGTCCGCATACATATGTGTTTTAGGGCTAAGCAGCGGGTGCATGCAAGGTAGCCACAGTTCTGGATGGCCAAGTAGTGAACTGGGAAGTTTTTCTGACTGATTAATTTTTGTTTTGGGTAAAGTTTAATGACTCGACAAGGAATTTAACTTGTTTATTAGTCGTTGAGGGATGTAGTTTCATGTGGGTAGGTATTATATAATCCATCCCCACAGAAGACTGGTGTTTAGTTCACACTGACTGGGAAGTGCATAAAGTGTTTTTTATAAGTGGATGAACTTTTGGAAAATTTAGAAGTGGTTGGTGCAACGATGAGTGATCCAACCCTCTGTCTGGAAAATACTTAGCGGTTTTTGGGCCAGTTTTTGAAATTGCTGTGTGGTACCTCAAGGGCGTGGTATCGTGGCGAAACTGACGTTTTTTTTGTAGACTCTGGAAAAGAGGCAGTAGCCAGGGTAGCTGATGGGAGTGGGATAGAGGACGAGGATAAACCCTCCCCCCTTGTGATACAGGTCATTGCTGCAGCAGAAGTGGAGGCGAGACCTGGACGAGAATGTGTGTGCAGAAGTGATGAAGTTCACTGCCCTGAAGGACCCTCCTTCGTAGTGCGGAATCATGAAGATGTACCTGTCGGCTAGACTGAACCTAGCCTACATCACATCGCAGAGGATAAGGCAAGGGTTAGATCCTCAGGACAGATGAGGCTGTGAAATGTGGACAACGGCGCTGAGGTCGCCATACAACGAAGATTTCGTTAGTCTTCTGTAGCCCTCTTCCCCTGTGTTAAGTCCTACTGATCCCCACCTGTTTTTCCTGTCTGTTGTGTTAGGGTGTGCATGATTAAATTATGTTGCTTTGAGTAAAATTTTTATGGTTTATATAAAAATAACATTGTGCTTCAGTTTTGGGTCACTTGTTCATCTGTTGGAGTTTGCGAAATTTTTGAAATGGCATCCAGTAGTGGTGACTTTGTAGTGTGACCTGTTGTGAGGGCCACTTTGTAATTCCCTGTGTGTAAGGCTTGACTTGATTTGTTGCAGTTCGTATTCTTGGTTCGTGACGGTGGCTTTGCGCCTTCAGGAGGAGGCTGCTTGGAGATGGAGTCTGCAGCGCTAGAGCTATTGCGACTGATGACTGTAACCACCTGAGATGTGGATAAACTGGTTTGGTCCGTTCCTGTTTGTAAGGTATCCTAGGGAACAGAGCATCTCCGGAGCAACTTCTTCAGGAAGTCGTACAGAACCACATAGCATACTTGTGGTTGTTGTGGACTGCTTGTTAAATAATTTCTTGTGGAGAAGGAATACTGTAGCAGATTAATTTATCTTATTTCGCAGAAATTTAATTTTGGAGATCGTATATGAGAAAGGTAGAGTGCTGTAGATCGTGGAGTCTGATTTGAGGTCTTTTGTTTGACATTTTAAAAGTTTACCAGCACTGAGACTTCTGTCCTGCAAGCAGCCGGAGGAAATTTTTCTAACACGGTTTGTTACACTGTTATTCTAATTTTTTTTTAACACTTATACATCAGTGTATTCTAGAGCTGCCTGTGATTGGCTGGGGATTAATTCCGGGTAGAAAAATTTGCTTCTGGTTTTGTTGCTACTCTGTGTTTGGTTTTTTCTTGGGCGTGACTAGGAAGCCACGAGTTTCGGGTAATTTACAGCAGAAGGGCGTCGCCACGAGGGTTTGGGATGACATTTCATGGAAGGCCACTATCGTCCATGGGTAGTGTTCCACTTACACAGAGGTGACAAAAGTCATGGGATAGCAATACGCAAATATACAGATGGCAGCAGTATCGCGTACAAAATGTATAAATGGGCAGTGCATTTGTTGGGCTTTCATTTGTAGTCAAGTGATTCATGTTAAAAGATTTCTGACGGGATTATGGCCGCACGACGGGAATTAACAGACTTTGAACGCGTAATGGTAGTTGGAGCTAGACGCATGAGATATTCCATTTCGGAAATGGTTAGGGAATTCAACATTCCGAGATCCACAGTGTCAAGAGTGTGCCGAGAATAC
>NQII01017912.1:0-14915 GCA_002778355.1 Clitarchus hookeri
CACATTCACATTTAAGGCAGTGTAATAATTTTCTGCACTCTCAACAACTATATTTGCACGAGTACAGGTTGTAAACGTGTACAGAAAAAACCACAGGATATTTAATCTAAAAAAAAAAATGGTAAGTAACATGTGAACAAGCTGCGCGAGGTCGATACACAGCTATCACTTGGCAGTGATGTGGCAACACTGCATGACAAGCCTTCTGCTTCCTCCCAACCCCGATTAGACTCATTCATGTTGGCAAGCAGACAGACAGATATGGCAGCGCTACGCTAGATGTTTGCAGTGCATCTTTATAAACAGAAAACCATATGTTTTATTTATCCCAATCCTTGAGACCAAGGCAATGTAACTCATGCATGTCAAAGGAGATAGATGTGGCAGCACTGAGCTAAACATTTGCAGTGTGTGTTCATAAACAGACAACACTTGATATATAGTTACCCTGTTCTGCAGTACTGTTTGATCTGTGTCTATGGTTCTGTTACACGTCGGACCACGTAATGAATGAATTTTAACGTAGTAAAGCAGAAAAGCCATTGTCCCTGTTCACGCAGACATACATCTATGTTGTCGTATTTATTGTCTCATTAAATGTTTGCGTTATTCTTTTCCTGACTACACTCCTCTACACTTCACTAGCAGTTACGGTAATAGGTGCAGTGCAATACTGTCATATTGATATTGTGTATCAGCAATATCACAAATCGCTAATATCACATTTTGCCAACATTGCACACAGCTAATATCGCATATTGCCAATATTGCAAACCACTAACGTGACACATTACTAACATCACACATAGCTAATAATCACCAACATTGCACCACTATTATCACATATTGCCAGCATCGCATATTGCTAATATTGCATAATGCATATTGCTGATATCGCAACGTGCAATATATTGCTCTACGCTGTTGGACCATACCACAGTAGCGGTATTTCAGAAATATTGCTTCATGATTGATACACACATCCTCATGTCACATAGCCCTAGATGCAAGGCAACCATTTGAGAGATACGGCTCGAGGCTATGACCAAAGATTAATGGCTGGTGCCAATGTGTCCCTTCAATCTGCTGCCTTTTGAAGTTGTAGAGGTACTCTGTTTTTCCCTTATATCAGAGCCTATATCCATCACCACAAACCATTAGTATATAACAACAGACCATGTGATAGGTGACAAAAAAGTTGTAGCAAAGATGGCTATGCTCCTCGGCTCACATCACAGGTAGGCAGAGAGGTGATTGGGCCCATCCAGCCACTTCCTTATTAGTTAATTTTCACATTTTTTAAATTATATCACAGATTTTTTTAATTTCTTCAAATTCTTTAATTAACATTTTAATAGAAATTTGGTGCAGTTTTACTAATACATTATATAGCTTTTTTATAATCACCATTACTATATTTAACATAATAAGAAAAACTAATTGGTTAATATTTTTGATATTTCACACCCAAGTTGCATAATGGCTGTGAGCAAGGGCAATATGTTATAAAATATTTTTTAAGGTAAATTATTTTACAAAAAAAATATATTTTTTACCAAACATATAAGAACCCTACTAAAACCACCTCTCACAGGTTGGTTGCAATAGATATTTTGGGTAATTTTGGACTGATTTTGACCCACTCCCAACCTCTATACATCAAAATTTGCACTTTGGATGAAGTCCGTGTTCACTCTAGCAAGAAAATGTTTTTAATTAAACACAAATTTATTTTACTATGAAGGCGTCATCTTAAAAAATGATACCAGAGAGGCTTATACTTAGCCTCTCATTGTCTCCCAAAATGTTAAAAGCATCGAGGGCGCAAGGATTTACCAAGCATCATAAGTGCATATTCAATAATCTCTAGTGTAAAATCAACACGGATCATTAATTTAATTCAAAGGTCAGACAACTTCTGAGTAGAATGATTCTACAGAAGGGTATCTGCAACATCCCTTGTCGCCAAACAATTACAAAAATTGTAACATTGGAAGCTGCATACTTTTTCTCAACCATATTTACAAACAAAATCAAAACTTCCATGTTTACACCTCACATAAACACTACTTTCCGAAACCCAGGTTACCGAAATTCTGGTTTCAACCGATGGTATAAACGCACTGAAGGTCACATCTGTCTTATGAACCTCGAGGGACGAGCTCAGTAAAAGGGTGGATGATGGGGAGATGAGAAGGCTGGAAGTGAAGGAGCGAGGATGTATCTGGCTCTCGACACAGAGAGGGAGGAAGACTTGCCGTGATTTAACAGTCCAGAGTTGTATTTGTGAGTAAATTTGTAGGCTTACATGTAGCTAATGGCATGTCCAAAAAAAACTAAGAGTAATAAGTCATCAACAAACAGTTATCAAAACCCAAGAGAAATCCATGTGGTGGTAACACAAGCAAAGTGAGAAGGCAAGTGAGCGAATGCACCGTGGCAGGACAAACACTGAGGGTAATCACATTCCACTGCCCGAGGAGTGGAGGGGAGGGTGGGCAGAGTCAATAGGTATTTTGCTAGCACTGGCTGCTAGCCAAGGGTGGTGGTATCTATTTTCAGACGATCTGGCCGGGAGAGGGACGTTTACAGTGCTCACCAAGAGAAATGCAATACAAAGCAACCAAAAAATGTGCAACAAAATTTATTTTTCAACAGACTCCCCTCAAATTTTTTTACTCTTTTTAACCCAAGTTTTTTACGGTTCCTCAAAAAAACTCATAGAAAGACAGTTTCTTTACATGGGGCAGGTATAGAGAGGTTTTACATGCTTAAGACAATATGCACATGCTACTGTGCACTTTTGCTTCAGGATTAATAACAAGACAGACAGTGCATCCATACAGCTAATATCTCTACCTTGCCATTATTGATATAGGCCAGTCACTGTTACTTCACACTTTTCTGAAGCCCTGCTCTAAAGTTCTGATTTTGGTTACCGATTACATATCCTTCCGCTACATGTAAACATAAACACTGCCACGTGACTTCTGCGTTTTAACTGTCAAATGCTTTGTTTACTGTTTTCAGCTGTTCAAAGACTTTTAAAGTATTTCAAAAACCATTACATACGAATGTTTACAATTTAGACCAACAACCATATTTAGGTCATCTTTACGACTTTTCAAAATGTCTGTATTGACTATAGTTCTTACAGTTATTATTTTACATTATTAACATGTTTGCTATATGTGGTATAACACATTACACGTGATACACATTAATATTTTGCTGCAGCTGTGTTTAACACTGTTACAATGTGAGGGAAAGAACTGTGGTATTTAAACTCTTGTTACTGATATGCGTTGCGTTATTTCGTTAAAAGGATGGTCTGTGTTGGAATAAATGTTGAAACGAAGGAGCAAACAGTCCAACGAAAAGACACACTAAATTCAAGCACGCAACTCGAGTCCCTTATTTTTTGTATGAAGCAGCAACAAACTTAAAACATAGTGAACATGCACACAAACAGGCCTACTGCAACTATTATTCCGCTCATATTTCTTTGCATACGCAACTAGTGTTAACTAGGTTTATTTAATTATTTATTTAAAATTTTCTGACTGGGATTAGTAATTTATTGGGATTGTCACAAACATTAAAAAATAACTGAAACGTAAGCACTGTGTGTTTGAAATACACGCCTAGGGTAAAGTTACAAAGTTATGATAAATAAACGGATGTGACTTTCAAATAATTAATTTTGTCATAGAAACAGTTCACAGTTAAAACATATAAATTTCACACATACAATACTTGCAATCACACACACGCACTGGCGCAGAGTGACAAAAAGGAAAATAATTCTCACACGCAGCGGTCACGATACACGTTACAGTATANACACACGCACTGGCGCAGAGTGACAAAAAGGAAAATAATTCTCACACGCAGCGGTCACGATACACGTTACAGTATATTTATTCCTCCCGTGGAAACACAGATTTATCACATCATAACTTGCCTAGGAAGGTTTAAAACACACAACGTGAACTCATTGATGCGGTAATTTAAGTACTTTTGGCAGGAAGAAAAATGAACACTTCGTTCAGCCGCAAGCAACATGCCATGTCATGTCGCCAGTCTGACCACTTCAGATTTGTAACTGCCCCGCCATCACACCTAAATATATTATAATAAGTATTCAAACATTAAAAATCTGGTTTCAGTTGTAAATTACAAATTCAAAAATCTTTATTTTTACTGTANTATAATAAGTATTCAAACATTAAAAATCTGGTTTCAGTTGTAAATTACAAATTCAAAAATCTTTATTTTTACTGTAATAAGTATGAAATATGCTAAAATTGAAAATGTATAACTTCCTTGATACTACTAGTGGCGTGAAACTTCCAGAGAAATAAAGAGTGACAAGCTCTGCTCCGCCTATTCAAGTTTCTTCCTCGGACAAAAAACACCATGTCACTAGGGTCTATGCACCGTATTTTGCGCTAACATTTTCAACTGTAACAATAAAATATTTTTCCATCAGTGCTTCCTAAAAATTTTAATATTTTAATAGACAAAGTTTAATTTACAAATAGTTTACCAAAAATACCAAGTTAAAACAACATTTTAACTGTGAACTATTTCTTATTGGCCGTTGCCAACACATTGCTGCTCTCACTGCTTTAATTCATATTGAATACAAAATAAATATTACAAGTTATAGAAGATTCTAAGTTGAAGTTTCAATTATTCAAAAATATGATCCTTTAAAGTTAATCACAGTGTTATATATTTGTGGTATGCAAGTTATTTAAAAAACAGGTTGACATGTTACTCCTAGGGTGATTTTTCAAAGGTTCTGTTCAAAACTTTTGAAGAAACCATGAATGGACTATAGTCTGTTTTCGAGATATCATGCCATAACATTTAAAGTATTTTTTTTTATTTGAAGAGTTACTGGAGAAAATTTTAAGCAATTATAAGTACATGGAACTGTAGTGAAAGAACTGCGGTAGGTTCTCTTGGNATTTGAAGAGTTACTGGAGAAAATTTTAAGCAATTATAAGTACATGGAACTGTAGTGAAAGAACTGCGGTAGGTTCTCTTGGTAATTTTATGTCCCTCTCAGTTATTCATTCTATCAAGCACAGTCATGCGAACCTTCCTTTCTACTCCCAGTCTGGCCTTCACAATTCCAGTTTTCCATGGTTTCCCTAGATCACTCTCGATGAATGCTGAGATCGTTCCTTACAAGAGGCCGCAGCCACTCTCCTCCAGAAACCTGAACATCCAAGTAACTGCTTCCTTCTCTAATTACCCTGCTCTCGATAAGACGTTCAGCTACACCAAAAAACAGCTATTCATTCAGACATTGCTTATTAATTTAATTTATTCATTAGCAAAAACCTTTAACAATATTGCATACTGTGAATAGCTCGCAAAGATTATGAACTAATATTACATACATAAGTTTCTATGAAAATAACACACTTTCTCCCATACTGTGGTTGCTTAGCTATCACTGTCGAAAAAATTACATACATATTGTGACTAAAGTTTATACAAGATTCGCAGACTCAATATTATAATACACTATCAAACTTCAACATTGCCTGAACAAAACGCTAATAACCCAAAATGAAAAATCATGAGGTAAGAGACACTCACTTCTCGCACTTCCTCTTGGTAGACTCCCAGTAGTTGTCGAAGACTGGCACTATCTCTCTTGCCGTGTCCTGCGGGTTCATGTTCCACAAGTCCTTCATCTCCAGCGGCCTGCGGAAACCTTTCCACACCAGCCGGTCAAACCACGAGAAGAACAGCTTCGACAGGAACGAAGCATTTTGCTCAGGACAAGGGTTCTGCAAATAAACATAATTCAAAACGATATTTAAAAACAGTTAGTTCTCAATGGACGAGTTTCTCACTCACTCACTCCCTCCCTCCTTTTTGTATAATTTTTGAAAGAAAGAGCTTAACATGTCACATACCATTTTCTGAGTCAGTGTAAAATACTGGAAGCTGCAGCTTTCACTTTCTGGTCCTTACTACAATTCCTTCCTTTCAACTCTTTCTCAAATGTTGGAAAATTTCAGAAATCAGAGGGTGCGAGGTCTGGGCTGTATGGAGGATAGTCTACAGAAGGAGTTTTAAGAGAGGAGATGCCAGTATTTGACAGGCACTGGCAGAGGAAGCATCTGCGTTCCAGCTATGTAGACATATTGGAGGTTCTTGTCAGCTGGGTCACTTTACCAGTCAGTGTACTCAGTACACACACTGTTAAACACCAGTTAAGGCTCAGTATGTCTGCTCACAGCTGTCTTGCAGGCTGACATGGTATCCTTTACCACTACGGAATAGTTTTATTACAGGGCTGCTGCACAATCATTGGCTGTGCCGCTTAGATCTGCTCTACATGAACAGATTTGCCTATGTGAAGACTACTCGACTTTGTCCCTAATGTTCTAACATTAATGTGTACTGTTTGTTTCCACCTGTGTTTGCGATGTGTTTGGCCTCTAGGTTACATTTTTCGCTGCTTTCCCCCCATTTAACTTACAGGTTATTGGCCGTACATGTGTGCCTCGATGTATCCGAGCGGTGTATTACAGGTAAAGGCCTGCACATACCTCAGGAGCTCTTGGATTGGCTGGACTAGCCTGGCAACTGGCATGATCTCCTTGTTGGACTGTCCCAGAAGATAAGGAAGAAATTTCTTCACTGGGTATAGGTTGATAGATCAGGACATCTAGGATGCACAAGGAGGACATCCGGTAATGGTGAGATCGTGTAGGCAACCGTCGGCCAAGTATGATAAACTCACAAGTCACTGGATGGATCTCAGAATACCAGCTGCAGCTCGCAGTGGGTGGGAATTGGGACTGTGCAGCCTTACATCTCTGTTGCTTGAGAGTGTGACACTGATTGTGGGTACGTCCTCAATGCATATTTCAAGGTGGCATATCTGGGCAAGGGACCACGGTGGTGTAACAGTCAGACTCATTCCACCAAAGTGAACCAGGTTCGATTCCCGGCAAGGTCATGCCGATTTTTGAATGTGGGAAACATGGCAGACATTGCTGTTGACAAGCTGGATTTCTGGGGCATTTCTGTTTCCCCCACCCTTGTATTCCAACGCTGCTCAATCTTCACCGACACTCATGGCGTTGCTGTCAAGCACCAACTGAAATCTCTCCACTCCACTCCATACTTGAACATTTAGAAATACCCAAAGATGTCAGGCCACCTGATGACACCCTTGATTACTATATGCTGTGAAGGAAAAAAAAAAGAGAGAGAGAGAGACAGGATTAAGTGAATATGTTTGTAATGGGGGTAAGTGATTAAATGAAAAATTACTTCGGACATATGCCACTGCATAGCTATGTAGCCAAGCAAAGCGCCCAAGACTAGCTTTTGTCAACAGATATTTACAACATAAAAATAATCTCACAAGAAATTCAATTGTAGGAGAGATAAATTTTTTATAAACACTTCGATTTTTCCAGTTTTCATTCAGTTTGCCTAAAGATGGGAACAGATGCCAGTTCCCAAAACATTACTACTGGTTCGCCAAGAAAACTGTGTGTTTTCTTCTGTGCTGTCTTCACTGCGGCATCAGGTTTTGAGCTTGCATACTTGTCTTCACCTCTGTGTTTTTTTGTTGAGTTGTTGTTTAGAGCAGGGGTGAATAGCTTAACAAAATGTGTGGTACTAATGCCTTTTTATCCGTTACATTATCCACCTAATATCGGTTATCAAAACTGAGTCAATAACATTAATTGTCGTAGTGACACATTGACAAATACTCTTTAATACGCAGTAGAGTTTATAATGTTACTACGAAAACAGAAATCTTTCTGCTATTTAAATAACATTTTTAGGCAGAACCAATGAAAAGTAATTTTCAACATTTCATTACAATGTATACCATTTCCGTTTTGTTATTTCCAGTATGTTACTTATCTGGTAACTTTTTTCGATGAACCAGATAAAACGGTATTTAGAACATTTTGTTATAATCTATACCGTGTAACGTTGGACGCTACAGTTACACAGCTATACGTTAAGTTGCCACTCAGAGGTGGAACACGAGACTCAGTAAAATGGACGCCGATTAATTAAGAAATAAGTTCAAGTTTCAGTGTATTTGTTATATATGTTTATTTAATCTTGAAAAGACACATTTCACAGCCGACGTTCATAATATGCAGAGTACGAAACGTGCATAGATAACTAGATATGGGCAGAACAGAGCCACAGTCGTTCACGGATTATTTCTTATAATAAAAACTGGCCCGAAGAAATAATAAATGCGTACTACCTCCCACACCGGCGGAGAATTAAAATAACAAAGTCTAGTGGGCAATGTGGGGGTTTAGCGTCACGCCCGACGCGACCTAGGCGAGCATTCTATTACGGAACTGAAGGGCGACTGCCCTCGCCGCCGACTGACTTGAAGTGAAGTGAAGGACGACAGACACACGCATCTTTTGTTGCCTCTCATCCCCCTCTCCTGAGATAAGGGCCTGGCCACACACGCTCTCCACACGTTATCGACACTGCGTTGGAGGAACTAAAACTTGTTGACACATTCTGAAAAAAGCTAATCTAATGTTGACGCTACTGAACTGAAAACGACGACGTTCGAAACGAAACGACAACCGTAAAACAGCAAACGTATGCCAGATAAACGTACTATCACGGTAAAACAAACAACCGCGGCTTTAATTTTGAAACCCGATAAAAATATTACGAAGCTTGGCAAAGCTTAAGAAAAAAGAACAAAAATCGAAACACATGTCCCAAAAATTAAGAATACTGCATCATTATAACCGTTTCTGCAAAAACCTAAAATGTTATGTTATTTTCAGTATGTTACTTGTCTGGTAACTTTTTTCGATGGACCAGATAAAACGGTATTTAGAACATTTTGTTACAATCTACACCATTTCTGCAAAAAACAAACAGTGTTTTATTATTGTCAGTGTGTTACTGATTAAGTAAGAGATTTGGAATATTTTGTTAGTGTCTGTAATGTTTTCGCGAAAATAGAAATATGTCATAATTTCAGTGATGTTGCTGATCATAAACCATTATTCATTGAACCCTCTATAATGGGTTACTCTGCAGCAACGGAGTGTGTTGGAGTTGGTTGATAATGTATTCAATAATATCAGAAGATATTAATTACACCCATGTATATTTGGTGAAGTAAAGAATTAACACGTTCATTCAAAATAGGATATACAATGCAAAATGTTACAATTGGTCAATACGGGAATGTTTTGCTTAACCTTGAAGATGACGTATTATAATGCACTGGACGAACACAATTATTTTATTTACTGTCGAAAAAAACTTTTTTTCGGGTCAGTAAAATGTGACATGCATATGATGATGTTATTGTCACTAGCGGTAAAACACACCAATTAAGACCCAAATAGGAAATCTTTTTTCAACTTGTCATTCTGTATTCATGGAATATCATGCTGCAGTTACGATTATTATAGATTACTTACAGGAAATTACGTATCTCCCTAGATGTTGCTGTAATTTAGTGTTACATTGTACCATAACTCCTGGTTCATATTTAGGTGTCCTTTTAAAAGTTTTGTAGCACAGTTATTCTTATTGATGTACTTGTTGATTCCTTGCTATGCTACCATTATATCCGTGCACACATAACACCCAGTGAACTGTCTCAGAACACATTTTATTAACGGTAACAACTTCCATTTTGATGCAAAGTAGGAGCCCCTATACAGGGACTGGATTTTACTCGCCGCAAAATTATTCGTTCTTCTTGAGGACTCAAGACGTTTCTGTTTAAGCTGTCGTGGTATGTTCATAACTGAGCCTTGATTGGTACATTTATAAACAACATACTGAATCATTGCGTGACTTTTATTCACGATTTTATTTGTCCTATTTGTTATAAACCAGAATTCTTTAAGCGCTAAATTTACAACTGTCACTTTCAGCTTGCAACCAAAGTTCCTTCCCCATACCCCATTTTCCTGAGACAGCTTCATGTTGTATGCCGAACAGGAATAACGAACTGTGCGCACATGCATCTCACAGCTGTTTAAGCTAGATTCAAGGTCATCAAACAACTAAATGTGAACTACTGTATAAATAGCAAAGTAACCTTAGCTTGCGCCTTCAAATACAGTAGCTTTTCTTTCTCTTTTCAGACACTGCGCTTGAAAGGAAATGTTTTGTGCATTGAGTTTGTACATTTTGCTCTCACCTGTAATATACACAACTTTCATACAATAATTTATAAAACCTAATGAAAAAGTTGGCTATTTTATAATGGCTGAGGCTGTGTATGAATAAAAACGTGACATACAGTATGATTCAGTTCAGATTCATTCCCACTTGAACAACATTTGGAATCGCAGCTATATCCGAACTCACAGTTGAACTGGAATATGCAAAAAAAGGCTTTCCACAAAACTGAAATTTGTAAAATAGTTTAATTTATATTCAAGTCAGGTCTGAAGTTAGACAATGATCACCAAATTATCTGAAATGAAAATTAATTTTCTGAGTGGTACGTAATATTTAATACAAAAACTAAACTTGAACTGATTTAATTAAACATACAGCTTTCTAGACTAATTCATAAGGTGGTTTCATTTCAGTTTGAGTCTAACCTGACATTAGTCACTGACCAGAATTTTCCCAACTGAAAATAAATGTTCTATCTGAAAATATTTAATATGAAGACTTTAATTAGTGTATATGTTTAGCCGGTACTAGCAAAGAGGATGGCCGATGTGTATCGGGAGTGTGTCTGCCATCTTGGATAATGGCATGGTGGCCTTCTTGTGGTGGTCATTTTGGATTTCTTTGACCTTGGGTTTTCAGCCACATGCTTGTTTATGGTCGCCATTTTGTTTCCATCCAACACTTTGTTTTCTGTCGCCTTTTTGTTTCACACTTCAGTGGCCATTTTTGTTTCTGCTCAAATTTCATGGATTTATATCAGATGTTAGTAATGACGCTGCTTTCGTCTGATTCGCCATCATTGTGCACAGCAACTAGAGTGTGCTGATGTTGTTCATGAGTATCAGAGTGCGCCATTGGTGTCCACCATCTTTGTTTCTCTCGTCCATTAGGTGGCATTGCTTCCTCACTTGTCATATGTAAGGTCGACATGTGATATATATAGTGGTCCAGACTTTCGCCTTTACTTACGTATTTATATGCTAGGACCTACCCCTCCCTCTCCCCCCTCTCATTTCCATTACATCTTCCATATGTTATGTAACTGAATAAAAAATTGACAGGACTTGGATTGAATGGACAAACATGTAAGACCGATATAGTTGGACCGGAAGCAAACAGTTGAAAATCAATTTCTGTTCAAATAAATAGTTTCACGACAGTATTGTTATTCAGAAAAAGAAAGTAAATGCAAAAGGATAACAGGATTTGCCTTTAAGCAAAATTTCAACATTAGATGGAACAATTTTGTACCTTGGAGCTACAACAAAGACAAGAAATGAATAGTCAAGTCGTAAATTAAAATTTGAATATAAACTCAATAGTTGTCACGCTGTCAACATGGAAAAGACCTAGATAAGAAAAAATTTCGGGAATGGCTGGACGTTAACTGTCGCACACAAATGTATGTAGGGTTCAGAATGTTGAACGTGGAGCTAATAAATTGGCCAGTATTGATGCTCGCTCAATCCATCTGGACAACGGCCATAATCTTGGAAGGTAGCTGTGGTCATTAGCTACAGACATTTTACAAGCCGACGGTCATATTTGTTTTATAAGTACAGCGTTAGCAATATCGAAAATCTGTATTTACCACATGATTAAGAAAACAAATCTTCCATTAGACAGTTTAGTTAAATATAAGATGTGGCCATCATCCAGATGAATTGAGCAAGCACAAATACTGCCAAACTAGCTGCATGTTCAACCTTCTGAATTCTGCGCCAGAACTCTAAACACAGTTCCAGTTACAGTTCTTTAGTATTTCCTATTTGTTGATCAAAAAAATTGAACTGGAATAAAATAAAGAACTACGGATTACATTCCGAAGTAGTCATTTCATACAGTCAACTCAAAAGGTATTAAGGCGCTCACATTTTAAAGGCTGGTTATAAAGAAAGCCATGGCATTTGTGATTAAAAGCAAACTATGTGCAACACCGGTTACAGACTGTAAGTAGATATAAAGAATGCTCATAATTTAGCCAAAAAGTCGTATAAACACTACATTTTTGGCATTAAAAAAAAATCTTTAAAACAAGAATATAATGGTCAGTTCCATCATTTGCACGAGAAACATTGAAATTTTTCTAAATGACTGCTGCAAAAGTGTTTTCAGGAAATTTCTAGAACCGTAACCTTATTCTGAATAGTTCCAGAACAGTACTGTCACATGACGACAAAGTTGCAAACAGAATCTACACTTACGGGTAAATGTTTGTCATATTTCTAGGTGTATCACCAGTCTGAATAAAATTACTTCATGATTACTATTGCAAAACGCAGGCCAACCTAAATAATTATATTTACAGTTAAAATAATATTATACTTTATGTTGTAATGAAGTTAATAATATTATTCGCAGCAACACAAATCATTTATTGAGTTACATGTGGTGACATTATAGTGTACCGTAAAATTATTTTTACACGAGTTATAGCATTATGGGTATACAATTATTCACCGGAACACAAAACTAGTTAAAACTTATACCGAGTTTTGTACTGTACATTGACTTTATAATGCAGAGTAACGTTACTTTGTAACCACGAGCTACAGCGTTATGTAAATAACGTTATTCGCAGCAATGCAAATATAGTTACAACTTTTACTGAGTTCATGTGCACCATATCGTTATTTTTTTACCATTATCTATAACGTTATGCGAATAACGTTATTTATGGCAAAAAAATATATAAATAACTTTTACTCAGTTACGTACCATGATGTTATAGTGCACGTAACTCTATAGAGTTATCACACACTGCAGAATTTCCGTACTGTATTTACCAAAATTATGTAACAAGCCAATTTGTTACTTCGTAAAATAACGTTACTAATTGTAACTGTTAAGTTATCCACCCTTGGTTTTGAGTTTTTAACATGTATTTGTATATATTATATTGCCTTTGTTGCTCATCTGTTTGTTCAATTTATTTTAGTGGAATTCTTGACAGAATTCCTTTACTTGTTATGTTTTAAATATTTGTTGACAACAACCTTCGGCTTGTATTTGTGTACATTTTTACTTTCATCCTATGTGTTTTCCTTGGTTACATAGCTCTACAGTGGCGCATGTCTGAAGTAATTTTTCATTTAATTTTGAAGCAAGTAGCTAGGAAGAAGTATTTAGATATGAGACGCCTGACTTTTTCAGGCACTTATAGTGCAAGTGCTAGCAGAATCTCCTTCTCTGTGTGGCTTTGACTTTGCTTTAGAAAATGTAGACTTTTTCCTTATATTTTAAATAAGGTGAAAAACAGTTTTAACTATCTAAGAGCTAATAAATGCTAAAAGCATGTTTCCTCAATACAAATTGTTATAACATCCATAATCTGCAAATTTACATGACAAAGCAATTTTCATACATGTATTTTTTTGCAGAAAGTCTGTCACTATCAATTTGGATTTTTTCTCGTCCAAGTCTTTCTGTACACTTTCTTCTTGCTTCTTTTGGTCCGACTTTGCCAAGCTTGCTTCCTCCATTAAAGAAGAAAAGTCATTTGATTGAAGTGCCATTTTAAGTCGTTTTTAGCCTCTGAAAATAACATAAAACAAAATTATGCACAATTTGAAATATTATTTTGTTTACACTCATTATGGCAGATCTATAGGCCAGAGCAATCAAAAGATATTACTTATGCTTCAGAAGTACGTATACACTTTTTTCTCTTTGTCCCTCAAATTGTTTAACTTCTCATCTTGATGTACATAATTCTTTTTCTTATCCATTATTTTAGCTTATTGCTTTTCTTCAGTCTTCCTTTACTGCCCACTTTTCATTTTTTTTTTCCCTTCCTCCTCTAAATATGCGCAATATTTGATGAGCACACCTAGCAACATCATAGGTGCTACATATGGCTCACTGTCATACATCTTCAAGGTTGACTTCACAATCGACACAGATATGTGTGACATGTGACTACCAGTAAAAATTTTTCCAAAGCCAACTATTTTTATGACTAATATTTATTTTACATCAGTGTTTGTTGACAAAATTCTCTTTACCAGACATAAAGTTAAAGGATTGGCAAGAATACAAACCTATGGAGGCATGCTTCCAAGGGATATGTCAGGTGAGAAACCCCCACCAAGTGCACATATTTTCCTGGTCTGAAAATAAATATGTACTATATGTAATCTGGCAGGTTCAATAAATTCAAAATTGGGAAAAATTTGTAATATACTTACTTGGAGCCGTATTTAACAGAAATAGTACTAAGGCATTTAACTAAGCCAACAGATATAAAGTGAGTATTTAAATCATATGGAAAGTACAATAATAATTCTGTTAAAAGTTAAATGATTCAAAAAACACCATCTACTACACAAATTTGGGGTGGTCGCAGATACTACTACCTCTAATTTCTATCAACGGCAAAGCACGTATGAATTTCCAGCATTACAAGTAAAGTAGAATCTCGATTGTACGAGTGTCCATGGTTTCCAAGAGTACCATTGTAAGATTGTTGTTGTTGCAAAATCGAAAAATAACCCATTTTAAACATTATAAATTAAAAAAATTATGTTTAAAGTGCATTTTATGTTTACAGTTTCTGTTTAATTGTCACTAGCATAAAACAAACACGTTTTTTATATGAAAAATTGATTTAATTCTGAATAAAATGATATCCTATAAGCATCTCTTTACCCTCCCCCTGTCACCAAAAACATTGCAAATATTGGCTGCACAAAGTTTTACAGAGCAGATTATGTCCATATTTAATTGCCTCA
>NQII01017915.1:0-13294 GCA_002778355.1 Clitarchus hookeri
TGTTTTCCCCATCGCCTACAAGACCTATCCATGTGATAACTGCAGTGTGGTATATGTGAATAAGTGTGGTTTGAAAGCTCACAGCCGGAATTGTTGTACAAAAACAGACATAATTTTTTTTCTCGAATGAAGAATCAATTGAGCATTTTACAAATTACTATGTATTCTTTTCATGTCAAGTATTAAAAAAAATATATCCCCATCACTAGGAAATAATACCAGATTTTGTCTAAGTCTGAAAGAGAATTCATATTTTTTTATCGTTTCGAATCTCGAACTAAGGTCCCAACACCATACCTCTATTAAGGAGATTGGTTACTTCTATATATCAGCCACATTTTAAGCACGTACACATACAGAAAATGGCATGTATAAATGATCAGACATATTTAAATATATGTACATAAATTACACACACATTACACATGCACATGTCAATCACCCTCATTCGCAACCTTACCTATACAAATCCACGTACACTAGCATACACCTCAGGTGAGTGAAACCTTGCATTCAACGACGGCTGCTTGAGCAATGCACAAAAATACTCACGGCTCTCGCCATATTTGTTTCTCTAGTCAAGCGCTAGAGTGCACGACCATCGTCTGCTAGGGTCGCGGTGGTCTTCGACCATTTTCGTTCCCCCTGTCCGCACAGGAGGACGCCAGCATCGTTTACATTATCGTCGGACGCTGCTAGGAGCACTGGTGTAGACACACATAACCGGATTCTGTCATGCAGCATGCAGAACACTCACCAATGCATGCACTACTCAGCGTAAGTAGCTCAAAAAATGCCAGACGCACGAGGTGTCGGTCCAACCGCTAATGAGGGCTGCAGCTCCTCGGTTACGATAGCACAGGGGGACTACATTGGGTTGGTCCGAATGTAAGTACTAATGGTCACAATAAACAGAATAACCCTCATACATGGGTTTGGGGAAACTCGTTCATCATATAAAACCGTCCTATACATGAGAATATTATGTCACATAATAATAAATAATAAAGGCTTAACATAGCCGCGTATGCGCTGCGATCATGATGTCGTATCAAACTTCTACTATATAAAAATACCTGATAGTTCGACAGTCCATAATAGCGATATAAGTGTTACTATTGCGTTGAGTGCTATAGTAAAAAAATAGCTGGAATTTCCGGCAACGGGAAAAGAACTTATGTTTATAAGGATGAACTTAAAAAAAAAACATTCTCCAATACATTAAGAGCATTACACTATTTACCAGCTGTGATAATTTGACGATGCATTACACGACTTGTAAAGGTTGTGTTCTTTTGCTTGCAGCTAAACATAATTTATTTAAACCATTTGTTAAAATAAATATAAATATCAATAATTGTAAAGGAAACATTGTTTTATTCTCACACGAACCGGTACATATTTTGTGAGCAATGAATGCTGTATGTTATGTTAGCCCAAAAAATTACGGTTTTGAAGCAAATTAAATGTCACTAGATAGGAAAAAGGAAAATTGTTATAACCTCCTACCAAGCAATTCATATTGTGCAAGCAACGAGCACTATACATCGCAACAAGCGTATTGTTCATAGAAGCTAAGGGGAATTTCATGCAGAGTTGTGCCATTGCAGGCCTCAAGCTCGTGAGATATTGCCAAATGTTTGGCTATATGAAAACAACTTAATTGGGTTTGTTAAAAACCAGTACCGGAGTTCTATTAATTTTTTTTAGCATGCCTTAATATATAGAAAGAACGTCGTCACAAATAGGTTATAAGTTTAACAAGCCATTTAGGAGCAAGGGTGAAAATATTCACATTTATCAACAAATAGTAGAAAAATATTTAGTTCAAAGTACTTGTTTTAATTAAATACGTTAGTTTTCAATACTAGAAACTGTACCCATTTATCACGGCAAAAACTGAAAAAATTAATCACTGCCACTACCATGTAAGAGATGTTTGATAAAAAGGAATTAACTTGTGCTACATCTTGTGTCATTTTCGGCTGATGCATTAGAAACCATGTGGTGCTGACTCTTAGGAAATTTCCTGTCGTAGTACAAAGAAAGCCAATGTTCCCAGCAGATGCTCTTTCAGACTTGAAAAACCTTTGCTAATGGAAGTAGTCTCCTTCTGAGAAGCAGTGAAGTGAAAAAGGAAACAATGATTAAAAAATTAAATATTATGTCATAGAATTATATTTCCAGTACAGATGCTTATATGACCTTGTGACATTGCTTTGAGTATGTTTACCCAATAAAATGTGAAAAAGGACAAAATGGTCCTCAAAATATGTTGCGTTTACACTGGTTGTTCATTTCAAGAACGAATAAGTGTTTAATACTATACAGTTTTCTCCAGTTAAAGCTACGTTTTGAGACAGTTAAAGAAATCATCACTGACAAATAAAACTATCAGAAAAGTGACAACAGAACAGTTCTGCAATCTGGTTTCAGGGTAGCAGTAACCAAACTTCTGTACTAGCAACAGAATGTTCTTAGTTTATTACAGTTCTGCATGTTGAGAGATGTAGGAAAAACTAAAAAAAATATCTGAATTTGCTCTGTTGACGGAACTATGTGTTCTGTTGGAGAAACAAGATACTATTCTTTAGGAATTATGTATATAATCAGAAACAATTCAGATAAAAATGTTAAATGTTTCAGATAGTTTTTCCTTTTGTTGGCAATTTTGGTGATATTTAGATCCTGGTAGCCGATATAGTTTCTCCTGTTAAAGCTAATTTAGGTTTGGGAATTTCCGAGTGTTGGAGGCTGGACACAGACAAATCCTTTTTTATTTTAGAGAAGATTAGCTCGGACCACCTGATGAAGAATAAAGGCTGTTCAGTCTACTACCGCGGGGAGAAATATATAAAGTAATTTTCACGTCGTTTCACGTCGTGCCTGTACGAACATTACATTGTTACTTAGGACTGTGGCAGCTCCTAGTAGTCGTGAAACTTTTTAGGAAAGATTTTCAAGGAACATCAAACATTAAAGAGAAGATAGGTCACTGATTTTATTCTCCTACCATCTATAGGATATTAAAAGGTGATATTACTACCCATATTCGGTTTGCTAATTCTGAGAACAACTAGCTAAGTAACAGTCTAAATTATTTTCCGTAATGGAATATTTATAGTGCCAGTAAATATTGGCAAACATATAAAACTCACGTTGTTAAACTCACTGCAAATCTGAACCGTTAGTTCAGAAGTTAGTCTGCTCACATCCCACCAAGGCGAACCGGGTTCTATCGCCGAATGGGTCGCTCCAGATTTTCGCAAGTGGGAATCATGACGGACGAGGCCACTGGTCGGTGAATTTTTAAGAGGATCTCTCGTTTCTATTGTCTTTGCATTCTGGCGCTGCTCTATTTTCACTTCATTTCACCCTCACCGGCTTTCATGAACTCGTTTTTAAGAACCGCTCGAATTTCTCAACTAGAGTTGTTCATTACTGCTAGCTTACCCGTTGAAGTAAGAGTGTGAGAACTAGTCTGGTCTTTAGAAGTAAAACATAGTTTACTATACCTTAATTTTGCTAGTGTGGCAAGCCTTCAAAATAAACAAATTTCATAATTTAAATTTGTATTATTTTAGAGAGTTCCGAGCAATGCTGTTAATTGGCATTTTCACATGTTTTAAATTATTAAACAGTTCTCTAGGCTACGTCTCTTATTTTCTGTGTCGTATATTAAACACGAATACAATTCATTCCTTTTTTTTCTTGTAACAGAATTTAGCATGTATAAGTATAATTGCAGTACAGAGTGTAAGGCTTTGTACTGGTTTATATGGCAAGAACTGCAATAAAACTGCACGGATATTTCCCGTATCGAGCCCGACGCAATATCTTTTCAGTGCGACGATTTTCTATCTCATCTGAATTGGGTCAGTGAAGGAAAATCTGAATTATCTATAAAATAAACCTGCCAGAAGTATTGTGAGCCCGCCAGTGTATATCAGCTTTGCACTTCAGTTATTAAAGCACATACGCAAATCAATTTATTGGACCAAACACACAGTCGGAAAGTCACGCCTCTACAATTTAATATACATAATTACATAATTTACATCACATTATAATATTTGGCGCTACTAGTTAAGGATCTATTCCAGATGATACTCGTGTGCAGTTTCACTTGTACTTTTCTGTAACATGTTAAATGAAAAGGGACACCAGGAAACCTTACAATATAAGGCATACTCACAATTTATAATTAGACAATGCAGCATACTGCATTTTACATGGCGGAGCTGAACAATGAACCGAGCACCACACTTGTGGGAAATACTAAAACAGTGGGAAAATCCAATTCACTCAAACATATTGGTAAGTCCTAATTGACAGTACACATTTGGCCTTATCAGTAAGGATCTCAGCGTACAGTGCCAAGGAAGATACGCCCACGCCACTACAGTAAATTTAGGGAGTGACAGAACAGCAAGCTAGGCAACAGACGGAGTAACTAGAGCATACTTTAGACTGCCAAAGGCGTGACCAGAGATCTTATAAGGAGAAGTAGATATACAAACAGATTCAAGACTCAAAACGTTTCGTTCACAGCATTATGTCCAAAGTTTGCAACTACATCAAAACTTATCTGTTCAAATGAGTAATTTTCTGCCGTTGGTAGATTCCACAAGCCTCAGTGACTGTTAACAATGCTTAGAGGAACGCTTTCACCCATCCGCAATGACCTCACGGGTCATTCCTCACGATTGAGGAAACCCGACGCCAATTGGGGCTGTCGAAATGGCAATGCACAATTCAATTGTCCGAAGAGGAAGTTGGAAAAACTGTACAAGAGAACTCCTGGGTTACGAGTGCAACTGACACACACAAGCTGGTTTTCTGCCCTTTTGGATTCTTCCTACCGACATCGAAAGGAGATACATGCAAGTTTAGTAAATAAAGAGATTTGGGCGGCTCTTAAGGTAAACGTCAAGTGGGAGGTAGTGTGATTCTCTGTCGCCCAGAGCGCACTGCCAAATTATTTGTAAATACTNCAGATTTCTCTCTGCGATAACAATAATGTGTTGAGAGCTACCAGCAAGCCTGCTAGCAAAGGGAGGTTGGCCCTCACCAGTCGAGACCGCAGCTAAGTGTAAAACTTGTATCTAATACTCGTTTGCACGTTGGTAGAGCTACTGTTTTGCAATAGCTATCAAACATATTCTTTCTTTGATATACTTATATTACTGTCACGAAAGAGATTTACATAACAATAAAATCTTCATTAGCTTATGTAAGCAAAAGTTAGATGATTATCGCGTTTCATACGCATAGAATCATTCCGTAGAATATCCTCCAGGAATTATCTGAAGACAACTGATAAATATTAGTTAGGCCTAATAAAACAAATATACTCAGATTTAACATGGGCCCAATTTTTTTACTATCGGAATAAATCCTCTAGCGGATTGTTCCGATACTTCCATTCCGGTAACGAGTGTTGCGATTACAAAATATGAATTTTTGAGACGGCTAGTAACTATAAAACAAAATGTATAGAATTTTTGAAGAATGTGGTTTACAACTTGGCATCATTGCATTACGTGTGTCGCCACCGAAGCTGAACCAATCATGTTAAATCTGTTGTAGGAAAATTTGCTTTAAAATACATTAATATATAATTTATTTATTTGTAGATAATCCGGAATAAGTAATTGCAACTCCTTTAACGACGAAACTACGAACCGATATATTATAAAAAATTAATTCAGACATTGGTAATCCACACGAACACTTATTTTTCATGCAGATTTGTTTTTTTCCTAAAATAACTTGTATTGAAGTAACTACGCTAATATTTGACAATAAAATAACTTAGTCCATGATAGAACACGTTAAAGAGTTATCTCATATTGCCGCTAGATAAAGGTTTGGTATTAATTAAGAATATATTTAAGACATTTTTATATTTAATTACTGTATCGTAACTTAATTCGCGAAAGAACAGTAAAACGCTTTACCATACTGTAACAAAAGATAAAATGCAAATTAAAAAGCATCACTATAACAATTTATATTTTTCGGGTGTAAATATAGCATTACAAAAATTTAGCTAACATTCCGGCTATGGATGTAAATTATGAAATATTTTTCATTAATGTTTGCATGTGTAGAACAAATTTATTACGTTTTGATTCATAGTACTAACTACGTTTCACAACTAGAGCTGTTCTTGTAAAATTGATTTCGTTATGCATTTTATGTTTCAGAAGTTTCGTATAATATTTAACGTGATATTCTTAGCAATTCTATCAGTTTTACCTACCAACTTATATTTGTTTACATGATTTTTTCATAGATATGTAAACGCCTTGATAATTTGATATTTGGTAACAATTTTACATTCCTTTATTAATTATATTTATATTAAACCACGCGCGAGTGTATTTTTAAGTTTCCTACGTCATACAAAGGATTATAGACTGAGTGTAGAGAAATGGTGATTCTGGCAGCTACCTAGCTGTCGGATTCATTTCCACACTTCATGGAACGATTCCGGTATACAATTCCGCTATCGAGTATTCAAAAATTGGCTCTAGGCATTCCTATAGCGGAATGGCGTCTTTCCTCCAGAGGAATAATTCCGATAGTTTCAATAATTGGGCCCCAGGTAGAGTAAAACCGTGGCCCAAAACTAGAAATAAATGGTACACGGGCGGCCCCAAGACTCGGGGAAGCGCTGCTTTACACGACACAGGCGAGAATGCCCAATCTTCTCCTCTCGTGGTCTTGGGTTAGCAGTACTCCGCCCATGTGTATGACAACACACATGCCGGTATGAAAGATGGGCACATTGGAAAAACCAATAATACATTTTTGTAAACCTTTCACTATTGATTACATGGTTGGGAGCATTTAAGATTCGCTATTTTACTTGTATATAAAATTATGACACTATCATTCGATAATGAAGCTTATATTGGCAGTGTTTATTTCCGGGAAATTGACCTAGAATTCTGTAATTTTCACGATGTTAGTGCATAATGTTTGCACTAAATATCTTGTTCCGTAATGATATAATGTTAGCAAAAAAATTTCTGTTTTTAGAAATGTAGTGAAAATTTTTTTAAAAACATCGGCTGTGTTTTTTGGTTTAATTATCTGCTGATACAGTAGTCCTTTTAACTATGTGTTAATACGTATTTTGGTAACATTTTGATAAGCATTTTACATAAAATTTTCTCGCAAAATATTATGTAGCAACGAATGATTTTATTTGATGGACTGTATAAGTGACGATATCTTACCACCGGACAAAATCATGCACAAAAAACATATTCATTAATGTAACCTGCAAGTGTTACGCTTAAAATTTCTAGTGATATTTAACGAGGAACCTATGTTACTTGTGTCAGCTTGAACGTACCAATATAAACTGCCATATTTTAATCTTTAAACGTAAGAGTAAAATAGTATTATAATAAAGTTCTGAAAAATGTATCACAACAAACTTCTGGAGCTTTTTGTATTGCATTTATTGTACGTAATATTTTTTTTTCTCTGTGCACTATAAATTGAAAGTTTATATTGGGGTTTAAACGTGTGTAAGTAAGACAAGGTTGCTGCCTAAACTTCGCCACCAAACTAAAGACTCACAAATAAATAGTATTCCTCGAAATGTTTCTTTACCTCTAATTTTAAAAAGTAATTTTTTTTCCCATGGCATAGTAATGACTAATGTAATCGTTTATAATGTACAATTTACATACTTGGTGAAGTGCAAATAGAGCTGTTATACCTCAAAAAATACGTAAGACTTGAAAATAAAAATTTTATTAAGAAGAAACCAGTAACAGGTATGTTAACATATTTGTTCAGTAAGTTACTTTTACGTTATATTAAAATCAGGTGGTTATGTACGTAAACGCTTTAAAGAACAAATAACCTTACAAAACTGTTCTGGACAGAAAATTTAAAAATTTAATTAAATCAGGTGACTCTTATAAATCAACTAAGTTACGTTTCCACTGCATAGCAAAAACTGTATTTTTTTTGTTTCCACATTTTTCAAAAGTTTTAAATGGAATTTGGAAAGACATTGTGGAAGGCTTTGGTAAGTAATTCGTACTCGAGAACGCTGTTCTTCAGTTATGTAACGCGCGGGAAGAAGCAGTATTTTTATAGCATGTTAATTTTCCTCGCATACCTCACTCTTCTTGAAGAGTTAGTCTTATGTGATATGTGTATNCTGAAGAGTTAGTCTTATGTGTTAGGTGTATTATTATGTGTACTGTTGTGTGTCAGGTGTAAGCAATACCAGTATTTACCTACAGGGACTTATATTTGCATCTATACGTACATATACCATGTATGCACGTATGTTTCCAACCAACAACATTTCCGACATAGCCATCTGATAACACCAAATAAGGTACTGAATCAGATGTAACATTTTCAGTCTTTCAAAGTTTTTAAATAAGCTTGAAGACATTTCTTAAATCGTTATATCGAAGCATTTGAAACGTTTCTTAATTTTTTTACGTACGACAAAAAAATGTTGTTTGTAAACAGGAAGAAAACGACCATACATAATCTGGAGTTGTAATTTTTTTCGCTGATTGAAAAATAGCAGCCACCTGGTTCGAAAGTATTTTAATGTGAAATGAAAGTATATATTACTTATTTTGTCGATGAATAAAAATACAACAAAATTAGTGAATGAACCAGTAAGACTGTACATGACAAAATATTTGATCCTTCTCTAGTAACTTTGTGGGCCAGTATTGTACAATAAAAGCAGAGGGTGTGTTTGCTGAAGACAGTAAAAATTGTCTCAAAATTAACAAAAAAAGTCCTACATGTAGTGCTGAAAATAAAATATATATGCTTGCGAGATACTTCGTGAAGCTTCCGTAAGGCACTAAGAATTAAAAGAAAAGGGTCTGGTGATCAGTTCGGGATTGCAACAATTCTTACGTAAAACTTACATTAAAATATCGAAAAAAGGAAGTTTTTATTTAGAATGTTTTGAAAGATATTATCAAACATTTAATACACAATGAAAAAAAATTACGATTGCTGTCATTACTTCCATACGAAATATTTTGGTTTCCTCGGTATAATACAGCAATTCGCTTATTTCCTTCATGCTAACCTTCAGACATGGAGCCTGTTACCGTAACACAGCAGGAATGGCGGCCATGGTAGACGATGACGTCACGTTGGCGGAAAATTGTTGAATATTAGGTTAGGAATTTGGAAGGAGGCCGTTATTAGAGGTGACATGCATCTAGAAGTAGTGTATGCTACCTTTTTTTAGCCTGCTTTCACTTGGTCGCAACACACCTGGCAGCGCACCTAAACGAGACGGCAAACCAAGTAGTGACACTCGTGCTGGCCAGAATATTAGCGTGAGTCACCTTCATCCTGTCCCTTCCCCCTAGTATCACATTACATTCGCTTCAAATGCTTGTCCGACAATTTCCGTACAGTCAGGCTGTTCATGCGGACTATTCGACGCATTTTATTCTAGTCGAAAAAAAATTACAGCTCGAAATGAAAATAACGCGTATTTAGTTTCTCTTTGAACAGGGTATAAAATATTTACTTTAGAAGTAAATAGTAACGTCTATGTTCTTACATTAAAATATTATACTTAAAGTTATTTTCAATTATGGTGTTTACAAAAACAAATTGAAAATTTTACAAAAATGTTATTGAAATCAGTATATAATAAGTTTACAATACTTTCAGGCTATAACACTATGACATTTATAAAATTACGTGCATTACTCTATCACATATAATACACTGAATAGCCTAAAAACTGGTACAACTGCCTAATATCGTGTAGGTCTTCGGCTCCGAAAGCCCATATCAATGATGGTCCGTTGAATAGTTCGCACGCTGGCACTTGTTGATGCCCAAGCATTGAATTCTGCACCAATTTGAGAAAGGGTTGTACGTCTGTCACGTTTAATTATTCTCGTCAGTCGTCGTTTGTCCCGTTCTTTCACGATAATTTTCCGACCGCAGTGATGTCAAAGATTCGATGTTTTACCGGATTCCCGATATTCACGGTACACTCGTGAAATGGTCGTATACGAAAATCCAAATAGTAACGCTTCCTCGGAGATGCTATGTCCCATCTCTCCTTCACCGACTATATCACCACGTCCAAGATCACTTAAATTTTTATAACCCAATTGTAGCAGCAGTAACCGATCTAGCACCTTTGCCAGACACTTGTTGTCTTATATAGGCGCTGCCGACCGCATCGCGTTATTCTGATTGGTTCAGTACCTCTGTTATTTGCATACGCATGCCTATACCAGTTTTTTTGGCTCTTCAGTGTACAATCTATACAAGAAATATAATTTATTTTCTTTTAAATCATGACAGCTGCTCTAGTATAGTTTGGTATGCTATGCATTGGTTGTGCAGATAGTTGCAGCTCTACGAAGAAAGTGAGTTCAAAGAAAACTACAAAAAATTATACATATATATATATATTTATAAATTAAGTAAACAATAAGATTAAAATTGTATTTATCTTTCAGAAATATTATTCTTTTTCAATCATATTTCCATCGATTTTACACATAACCATTCCTTTCAAATGTCGTTGTATAGACAAGTACATACATTACATTTTTTGTTGTGTGCTGTACCTATATCTTATTGTGTTTTACGCATGAAAACCTCCATAATTGTAGGTTTACAGTTATTACAGAATCAAATTTTAGTTCCAAATAGAGATAAGCGAAATGTATGTGATTTACATAATAAAAGGATAATTTTTTTGGCTGCATGACAACAGGCATAAAAACATACACCGGCAATGGTTGGTTGCTCATGATTGCATTCGTTGAATCACTGTAATTTTTCTAGGCATCAGCAAATGCTCGTGGCGATAGCCAGAGACACAGATAGACACGCGCCCCCTCCGCCTCTGCAGGCAGACAGGTGCTAAGAACTCTTCCAACCTTTCACAACCCATTACCAGGCCTGTTATCGCGCACATCATCACGTCACCCTCCCTGTTCATTCGTATTTCGACATCTTTAGGTAGTTCTACTTACTACCACTGCGCTACGAAGGCAGCAGCTTCCTAGGTATCTTATAAAATTGTTATATACTTCCAAGATTGTACGGTTACTTGTCTTGTTATTGTTACTGTAATTGATTTATGTGAAATTATACATTTATATATTTGTCTGATTGCAAAAAAAAGTTGTAATTGACATTATTTTAAATTTTTGAAATTAATAATTTAGTCAACAGTTGTAATATGTATTGTAAATTTTTTTCATAAACTTCACTTTTAGCACACCTATAATATGTTATGCGAATATTTTCTCAGATACAAGCATAGAAAAAAACTGCTAATTTGATTAGATTAAGTTTTTTTTAATAAAACTGACTTTGTAATTCATTCAGAAAAGAAAAACTCACATTCGTAAGAAAAAATGGAAATTTTAGTATTTAATTAATGAATTTAACCATTAAAGAAACTTACTACTGTGACGTATTTCACACTGAAAAAAATATAAACACTTATCTTTAATATTAAACTCAAGCCATAGTTTTCTAACGATTTTAAATCTGTACAATACTTTTTAAAGTGTTCTCCATTTATTGTGTTGATGGCTGCATCACTATAAGGAGATCCACTTTACTTCTACCTTAACATCGATGTCTGGAGAGCCGATGAGGGCGACGCGAGGTGAGTACGGAGCAGCGCTGAATACAAGGGTGACTACACGGGAGATCCCAGAGAATATGTGGCATCATCCTACACGATTCCCCCACGCGCACATCCGGGGACGACTCCATCAGGAATCAAACCTATTTCGCTTTGGTGTGAGGCAAATAGTCTAACGACTACACTACCGTGGCCTCAGGCAGGCAAGTTGATAAAGTGACACACACTGAGAGGGTGAAGTATGACTTGCTCTTTACAAAAATAGGTGACTGAATATTATTCTCTTAACTCATTTTAAGGCTTGCTTGGTAAAACTAATCTTACGAAAATTCAGGGGCAATCACAAATAAATAATATGCAAGAATTAAATTACTAAAAATTTTTTTTTCTAAATTAAGACTTATTTTCTGTACATTTTTAAAGATTATTCACGTAGCATTTGGCATTTTATTTTTTGGGTGAATTATCACATTTCTGCACTAAGTTAGTTTTAATAATTTACATATTTATCAATCAAGAAAAGTTATTTTGACTAGTGTTTATGTAAAATTTATAAGCCGAAAATGTTTTTGGCGATATAAGAATAATTACTGATAATTGTCGTAATGGTGAATAATTTGTGGCACAAATGTAAAATAACTAATTTTTCGTTGCGCACACCTTTAAGTATAAACGTTCTGAGGTGGGCTGGGATAAACCACGAAACACATGAAATATTTAATATTCTCTCATCACTAACCAATAATTGTTTTACCACTGTGCTTGTAAGTTGCAACATTTTCTGTGATCCTGGCATGAAACGGAGACAAGCCAGTCCTCATGGTGATTAAGAAAGTTTCTGGGTTTTGGTGTGATATAATGTAGTGCGGAGGGTCATAGGAGGCAGTTGGTACCATATGACTATAAGAATAAGCTTATTTGTCTTCTTTTTAATTTAATTTCTTTAATTTACCATTTACGAATCAATTACCTGTTACTCGAAGAGCAAAACTCGCTATGTTCATCAAACACATTAACAGAAAAATTTTAGGCGACAAGCTCTATTTATTTAAATTCCTTCGTTGAAAGAATTCATTAAGAAAAGCCTGCACTTTGTACTCCTCGCTGATACTTTTAATAAGTAACAATGAAAAAAAAACATGTCGTCCCATACTACCTAAAAAGGTAAATATTTGTATATGAAAGGTTTATTTTACGAACAGAGAACCAAAATTCAATTTAATAATATTTTACCTTTAAAAAATTTTACACCAGATGTTTACTACACAGCACTTCTCTCACCGTTTTTATTTCATGTTGATAATGAATATTCTAATTTATAAAAAAAAAACGTAAATATAAAGTTCTTTTAAACAAAATAAAATAAGATAAAGCCAACAACAGAGTTAAATGAATGTAGGATGTGATTAATTATATAAAAAACAGGCGAACATTATAAACCCGATGTGATTTTTGAAATCTCTGTTTCAAAATGTGTGTGGATACTGTGAATTTTATTGTTGGTTCTATGCACATAAAAGTATGAATTACATATATTAAATATAATTAAATATTAGTAATTTTATATTATCTTTAGTAAAATTGACTCGACACTTCTCTCACCTATGACTTACAGGCTGCATGCGGGGTCAACACAAAGTCGTACTCGGG
>NQII01017916.1:0-13119 GCA_002778355.1 Clitarchus hookeri
GGGCCAGGGCGTCCTGCATGTTGTGGAGTGAATACAGACGTACCGCTTGCCTTACATCTGTGTTGGCAATGGCATCGATGAAGTTGCGCGCCTCTCCGGGGCACCCTTCGAGAGATTGGTGGGAAAGCCGCACAATGTCTTGCCATAGCTCCTGCAGTGGCTCACCTGGACGCTAGGTGCGGCTTCGCAATGGGGCATGGTTGGCATGTCTCAGGTATCGGTCGCCAAAACGTAGTCCCAGGCTGACACCAATGTGGGGTACTCCAGTTGATGTCGCTCTGACAGAGATTGTAGTATGCTCAGTGCAGGGCCTCTCAGTACGGCCGTGAAGTAGTAAGTCTTCTGTTCGTTTGGCCAGCAATCCAGGGTTGCGACTATTTACATCTAGTGTTAGTAATCCCGCCAAGAAGTCAGGCCATCGTACGGGGCGGGCTTATTTGAGACCCCCTTCCCCACTCCTGGCTGCGTGACACCAATGTTGCAGAGCTGCTGACTGTCCTAAGAGGTTGCTGCGTTGGATACGACTTATGCTGCTTCCTCATTTTTCTCGGCTGGTGATGTTGTGATAGTAGAATTTCGTTCTGCGTAAATTCCTGCTATTCCTTTTTTATCACACTTATTTACTATTTCACTTCATTCTCGACAATGTCCATCCTTTCACTGACACTGCCCATCCTGTTCGATACACTGTTAACTATTTAATTAAACTGTCCATCCTGTTCGATACACTGTTCACTATTTCATTAAACTGTCCATCCTGTTGTATAAACTGTTCACTATTTCATTCACACTGTCCATTCTTTCNATTTCATTCACACTGTCAATTTTGATGTTCACTAACTTGCTAATGCCTTCTTGTCTACATTTTCATTTACAGTGTCTATTTTCTTGTCTACTAAAGCACTTACATTAGTTATCTGGTTATTTACATTCTCGTTTACAAATTTACAGCACCATTTTCATTCTTGTTTACAGTGCCTATTTTATTATTTACATCTTCTCTCAAGCTATTTGCACTTGCACTCATTTGGCTACTTAGCCCCTCAANACAGTGCCTATTTTATTATTTACATCTTCTCTCAAGCTATTTGCACTTGCACTCATTTGGCTACTTAGCCCCTCAATTAATGCTCGCAGTGCTTCCAGTTCTGTATACATTTTTCTATTTACCACTCACTGCAATGGTTATGAAATAGTCTTAATTTTTCGGCCTACAACTATAACAAAAAATTAATTTGTCCTAATAACACTAATTACTACCCTATTGCCTAACTTGATTTTTAGCAGATTATTTTATTATTGCCTCTATCCCANTTCCTCCCACTGGTCCCTTCTCTCGCTGCTCGTTTCTCTTATCGCTCGTCGTCTATCGCTAAAATTCCAGACACTCATCAACTCTGTGCACGAGGCCCGCAGCGGCTTAAATAATTGCTGGCATTGATCTGGAATGTTCCTCGCATCCCGAGTCGCGCTGAGAAAGGCAAGGAAGATCAAAACCAGAACGATCTTCAGATAAACGTCGAAATTAATTCTGCTGAACGTTAGGAACGCGCGAGCCGCATAAGCCTTATCGCGGCGGCTCGCTTTTTGAAACAAAATAGGCTACGCTCCTATTGGATTAACGCTGGCCTGACCATTCCTCCGTTCTCGCCGTCCACTATCATAACACTACTCTGTTCTCCACACACTCTCCGCTTGCCCATGCAATGCAAAGGAGCCACACGTAACAATACGTTGTACACTGTGGAAGTTGGCCTTGGCGACAGTGGTTTTATCCGTATTTATGAACTCACAGTACACTCTTGACACGTTGGCTCGTGGAAATCCAGAGTGCCTGCACGAAGTTGGAGATGGAGTATCCAATAATTTTACTTATGCCATTAGCCATCAATTTCGGAGAAAATGTGCAACGAAAACGTCGCTTCTAACAGATTTGGTACAAAATTTGCACATGTGCTCGTGAAGAGTTAATCATTTCATTGGGTGTGGCAGTTTCCTTAAATGAAAAACGTTTTTATGGTACGTTCAATTCACCTTCTACACTTGTTCGTAAAGTAATATAGATACTAGTAAAAAAGTCTAACTTCATCAAACACAATAACCTATTTTATGGCTAAATTGTGTTTTTTAATGAAATTAATAATGTGCAATTATTTTTTAACGCCGCAGTGTTAATTGTTTGCTCCTTAATTATCAGACTATTAAAAAAAAAAAGTTCTATAATATTTATAAGTAAGCGTTTTTAAAAAGTACGTTTATGGCGCGGCATTGTGGTATTGTGTTAAAAGACAGGAAACTCGACACCGTTTCACTTCTGTGTACTCCTGTATTCTCTGGCGCAACTTCGGCTTGCGCTGAGGCATGTACGAGGGAGCGAAGTGTTAAAATTTGCGAACACCGTCCTGCGGTGTAGACGCAGCGGCACCTCGTCGCCATGCAGGACCGTCCACGCGGACTTGATGATTACCCGCTGGGTCCGAGCCCGGTGCGTGCATACTAACTAAACGATGCGCAATTCACGTTGCAAGTCGCCGCGCGCCGCCTCCGCAGAATTCCAATCTAACAGACGTGCGTGTTTGTACCGCCGAGAACTTCAGATCGCGTACCAACGTTGCAACATTGTATTCCTTTCTGCAAGTCAAGTTATGTTCCTTGTTACCCCAAGCGACAAGAACAGCACATCGTTAAAAATCATATCACACTAAAATAAACCGGCGATAATTACTCGAAAATATTTCTATACTTAATGAAAAAATAAAATAAACTTACTTGACAATACATAAAAGAAGTAGCCGAATACGTAGCAAATTGCACCCGCGCCACGGCATAATGGCGACGCTGGAAAGCAAGAAGTGGATACGACGTTCGCCAATCAGCGCCTTGTAACTTACTTGCCAGTGACGAGCCCACCCAACAGGGAAGTTTTCGCACCATGCAAATAGCCAATAAGATACAAGACTCTTCCCAGAGGCTCACGCAGCCAATCAGCGAATGGGTACGCCCACATCTAAGGAATCGCCTCTGTGTAACTACCAATTCTGTGATAAAAACATACAAACAGTAAAAGAAAACTAATCTTATATTATTAAGAATGCCATCTGATTTACCTTATTTCACTTACTTGTTTCAGTCTATTCGCCGTATCTTCACACTTTTTGAATCAAACCTTTTAAAAACCATTCTATAAATGACATGTTTGGTTGTTTACTAAATATTTCCCTTATCACAAGCGTTTACTACTTATGTTAACATAACATTATTTGATTTTTGGTTAAATTGGACTATAAGTTACGTGTTATTTACACGTTATATTTCGTTTATAATTAATATGAATAAAAACATAGAAGATAGGTGTGTTGGTAATCCTAGGAAGATATAGTTCTCATACAAAATATTATTAAACTGAGTGGTCACAAATGCTGTGCATTGTTCCTTTGGTGTAATTTTCTTAGACTCAGTTAAGCTTCGTTTGCACGAGACAGAGGAATAGCCTGTAAGTAGAACTTCAGCAGGGCTTCGGAAAAGTTGGAAGTAAACATGACTGGACAATAAGACGGAGTCTCAGGGTTAGGACGGCGCTTAAAAACGGAGACACAGAACAGGCAAGTACGCATAAGAGAAATGTCACCTAGGTTACTTTTATACGGGCCTACCCATTCACCGATTGACTACGCGAGGTTCTGTAAGTAGGCTTTGTTTCCGACTGACTACCGCGTGCTGCGGAAAACTCCGACTTGTTCGGGTTGCCGGCTCGGCCGCAGGTTATTCAGGTGCTGATTGGTGGACGGCGCTGCGTCATGTTGCTGGCCAGTGACTGCGCCTTGCTGCAGTGTGTGGCCGGAGTTCGCGGCGAAACGAGCTGTTTCGCTTCTGTATTTTTGAGTACTCTGCGGCCAAGGCGTTGGGCTCCGATGGTGATGAAGAAAATCGAAGACGGAAGCAAAGGCCGAGGAAACTGCAGTGTCTTGAGAAAAGCCAAGTGTATAGGCTGTTCACGCGGTAAACCGAGCACTTTCGAAAGTTCTGCTTAAGATGTACTTGTATGCATATTGTGTGTTATTCCGCCATATGTAAAATCAACATTGCCATAGGCCTCATCACTTTATTTACACGTTGTTCAAGTAAAACTTAAAAATCGTCNCCATATGTAAAATCAACATTGCCATAGGCCTCATCACTTTATTTACACGTTGTTCAAGTAAAACTTAAAAATCGTAACAAAAGTAAATATTTTTAAATATTTGCTCATATTTACACATGTACGCATTAAAAAAACGGAAGTAAAAATTAATATCAAAATCTTCACATGTTTACGTGTCACTTTGAATGTAACCTTAAGACATGGAACTACTTTCTCTCCGTCGCGTCGTTACCAGCTGTACTAACCACATGCTAGTTAGTGCGCCCGTTAAACTGTACGAAGGTAGGGGCAGTTACATTTTTCAGAGGTTGATTTCAAAAATGCTCAATTAAACGTGAACAGCCATTACCAACGTAACCGTCAGCCACGTTTCCCACAAGCAGACAAACTTCAAATGCTTTGACATGCACTCGCTGTAGATGAATCCCTCGCAAATTAGACCTGCGAATGTGAAATATTCTTACACGCGACGGAAACCAACGTGTTGAACTGCACGTACCTTTTGCATTTTTCCCTTCCCGTTAACTCTTTCATTCCCACATTAATTAATGGTTTATAATGCTGCAAACAAGAAGGTTTTTGATTTATGCTGTGCTTAAACAGGCAAAGTAGTTGTTACGTTATAACAACCAATAGACTTTAGGCGTTGTTGACCATAGACTACAGATGAGGCAAACCGCTTATTCGTCTTCTGCGCATGTACCCAACATTGACCTACCCCAAACCAACACAACTGTCAAAGTCACATGGTCAGCAGTAATGAACGTGTTTGTGTATACCTTAATTTTTAAATGACCAGCACTATTATATTAATGAAATACGTTTATCAATTTGAATTGAGTCAAACTATATAACAAATTGGTTAGAGGAAGTATACAAACATATTTAAGAACTGGTATACAAATCAGTTTTATAACCTAGAATCCAAACTATTACGTGTTCTCTAGACGTGTTGGCAGGTGAGTAGTTCAATGTTGGGACCCGGAGATTGCCTGTGCACAGCCAGCGAGATCGGACTACCTCATCTTTAGTCTATGTTGTCTTCCGTGATCAGTGATACGAGCCAGTTATAACGTACAGCAGTTTCACGGTTTACGAATCAGTTACCCCCACGGAAGATAATTGGGCTCTGAGTCTCGCAGTGCACCGTGCCACGAAATATAACATGCAACATGTAGACAACTGTCTACAATGTCTATATAGGAAAGCTCTAAAAGTGCTGATTGCAATCATGTTTTGTAATTATTTTATTTTTAATTTAACAAATTGAGTGAAAGTTAAAAGTAGGAAACACAGATAAATAGATTCTAAGTTTTAACAGCCAATTTTTAATTAGGAAATCTCTTTACGATTAAGTGTTATCCACTGTGCGAAGTTTTTTAAATTTCTTGATGATTTAATTTTAAAAAATACGAAGACACCTCCTGGTCATAAATGGCTTCGAAGGACTTGGTGCTGTCTCAGTGCTCACAAATATTTTGTAATATTGATTATCCGACTCAATTTATCGCCTGCCTAGCTCGAAACTATTTCTAACATTTTGTTTAACACGCGGAATTTGCTGCACTTAAATGATATTTAGGAGGGCCCGATTTTCGTAAAAAGAATTCCTTTCTAGTTGTATTTTACAACACTTGAACTTATGTGCGCTGAAAACGAAACGGGCAAATATTACTTACCAGTAAAGCCTCGAGAACTTAGCACATTAATTAGGTTACAAGGTTCGATTTCAAAAACTTGCTCTTTAGTTGTAATATTATGATTACACCACGGAGTACACAAGTGCACAGATACGAAATGGAATAACGGGTTATTTGTCGTGGGCGTACCCATTCTCTGATTGGCTGAGCGAGACTTTGGGAACGAGCATTGTGTTTGATTGGCTGAGCGAGACTTTGGGAACGAGCATTGTGTTTGATTGGCTACTGCGTGCTGCGGAAGGCTGTCGGCCGGGCAAGTAGGTTACCTCGCGTCATAGGAGTGCGCAAGGGATGTTTCCTAATGACAAACAATGTTACTAACTGAAATTTATCATCTTAAAATTGTGGCATTTGAGATTTAATTATTATCCTCGAATTTCAGCGCGCTGAAGAACCAAGAACTTGCAGGTCACTTTGAGACACATTAAGGAATTCCGGAACTTATTCGTCCATCGCATCAGGATCGTCCACAGGTGGCTAAGGATAAGTTTGACATACGAAGTGTCTATGCATTAGTAATGTTCACTGAATGCTATTGAACTTTAAAACTTGTACTTGTGAATCTTAAGTTAAGTTTTCACAGACTCAATCAATACGTGAATTGTTCGGGATTTCCTGGAATGTTTTGCTTAATATTTAAAAACGAATTCAATTTTTTTTAAACAATATAAGTTATTATTTATTTAAGACTGTATATTAATTCTCTTGAGCTTACCAAGAAAGGTGACCTTACAATGAACGTCTGTAATTGGCTGGCAGACAATTGAGACGCGTGGGAGTTAAAATCATCCATCCAACCGCGATATTGGCTCTGAACTAACGTGTTTTGGAGTACAATTTTTTTGCGGAAAACCAGCTGGGCCTAGTGATTCGTGATATTTTCTTCGTGTCTCAGCTAGGAATGGTTGAGGGCAACACTGCAGCGCACACAGAACGTTGTTCGTGTGTTGCAAGGAGCACGATCGTAGCAGGTGCTCCTGCAGGTGTTGAGGCTTAGGACGGTTGCCTTGTAGCCGAGGTAGTACTACAATACTTGACCTTGTAAAAGGAAATGTAACGGAAGAGGTTATAATATATGCAAAACACGAACATGAATTACTTTGAAAGATTTGTTTGAAAATTGTTTAGTGAGCCGCGAACAGTCTATAATATTATACTTGTTACATTATTTACTACTGAATAATTTATACATTTATAGCTTCCTTTTTTCTGGTCCACTAACCACGCTACTTTTAGCGTTATGGGTTCTCTCTTTACAGTAAAATATACATGTGTCTCAATGCAACTTTTAATTGGGGTAATATTTTACGTTTCTAGAACCCGGAGCTATATATCATCGGACATGAGTCTCACGAAACTGGACGAAATAATGGGACATGCTATATGCACGTTATTTACGCGTGCATCAAGATCTTAGTGTTTATTTTCGTATTGCATTTTCCATTCACTATATACTTCCTTTTTTACCAGTCAAAACTCACCGGTTGAAAGCGAGTGCGTGGTCTATATTACGTCATATTCTGTCAGCTTTCTCTTCTGTGCCACAAAGAAAATTTTTCCGGGCTATGTATATGCTTGTACGTATAAGTGTGTGCGCGTGTGTGTTCTGCTTTTCAGACTAAATAATAAGCGACCAGTAGATATATTTGTCCACGTTTTAAAAAATCGTTTTAAAAATGTTTGTCATACATACAAAATCTCGCTATGAAACTGTTAACTTTAAGCACTTCCAATTTTTGGCTTTATCGTTATTACATTCCAATATCGCCTTGTTGTTTTGTAAGTTTTCTCGACTTCTACTATTAGTCAGCGAATTATTCAGATAAGCAGAAATGGGGAAGGGTTCTGCGATGGCCTCTGTTGAAGAACTGTCCAGGCATTCACCTGGAGTAAGTTCGGAAAACCGAAATAAAGATGATCAAACCAGGAACCCGATTCCTCCCAAATGAGAGCACACAGTATTATCAGCGCGCAATTACGCTCGATGGCCAAACAGCTAAATGACTTCGATTTATAGCCAGTAGTCAATGAAATGATACATACTTCTCAGGTTATACGCAGTTATTCAGCTGTTTGCTATCATCTGATATGATAAAAAAAGACCTGCTTCGATTTTGATTCACTAGCCCATAAAAGTATGTAATGTGAGTGAAATTCATCTTTTTTTATTCTGAGAGAAAATTAAAAAGGCAAAAATTGTTGGTCTCTAAAATAACTTTTCGCTTTCGGTTACTGCAGCAATAAAATTTCAGTTCACCAGATACGTCATGTATAGAGACCGAAAAAATTCGCGAGTTCGGTGAACTGCAGGCTAGACTCTACAGTCTTATGTACAAATATGCCAACATTAACTTCACATTGAGTGCCTGCTGTCACAGTGGAAGTGGAAGGCGACGATTGGACCAGTATTCTCCAGGAAGTGTCAAATACCGCGTGGGCCAATGGCTAAAGTTATATAAACGCAAGTGTTTAGAATTATAGCTTTTCCCAAAATGAATCTGCGAATTCTTCATGTCTGTAGTCATGTAGCATGTTATAAACAACACAGTACAACCCATGTACCTTGAACTAACATGCAATTTTTTTTTGTAAAATAGCATAATTCAGCACACTAATAATATCACATTCCGTAAAACTATAGTTTACGTTCTCATACAAGTCTATCACTTCGGTTGACAACGACAGTTGACAAAAACGGTGTGTTTATGTTGCTACAAGTGTCCAGTAAATATTTTAATAAGATCATGTCAATCACTACTTTTTTGGAATCCCACTTCTAGAGATCACTGGAAATTTACTGGTTTATACGGCCTGAAAACAATGCACGTGTCCTTCATGGTAAGTTTTAGAAGAATTTTTTAGGTGCTGTTGATACCATAACGGAGATGCCCTGAAAAATGACATGTCCATAGTGTTAAATATAAAATGTCCAGTTAATAATTAAATGATTACATAAGTTTTTAACAAAATCTGAAAAACGATTTCAATCACATTTTAAGTTTGCAATATTATTTTCTGCAATACTAGTGGAATTTCCATGTTTACGTTTCTAAAAGTACATAAATTGAGAACTGTGTAGCTTGGAGGAAAATTTTGTTAGTTCAGTGATATGCAAGTTACGAGCTTTAGGCCTTTTACCGTCGGCTGCTGCCAAAGCAAGTAGAGACAGTCCTACCATTAAACAAGTTTTTGAAAGTTTGTTAATAATTCTGTGTTCCTCTGTTTCCTTTCAGTCACAGTGTGCCATCCAGAATACCTCGCATTCAACAAGCATTCAACAATACAGCATTCAACAAGCAAGTACCAGCTTTGAGGATGATTCCATTAGTTCTTGGTATCTTCCCTTAAATTCGTAAAAAACAGCTGGTACTTGAAGCACTGAGTGCTAAACACTTGGATTATTAGACCTAACATGTAAGAGAGCGTCATATTTAAACAGGAACAGCCACTAATGAAATCTAAATTTGTGGGGAGCCCAAAATATGTATTTATCTGATACTGAAAAGTTTAAATGGAAACGGGGCATTTTACTGTTCCTTGTACACTGTTAGAAATTTCTGTAGATTTACGGAAACCTTTACGGAGATGTAGAGTTAATTTACGGAAAGGAACTTCGTAATGCCGAATAACGGAAATGAGCTCAGTTATTATAAAATACGGATGTTCTTCGTATTCTTATGGCTTCGATTTTCAGACACGAACAATGCAGATGATACTTGAAGCGTATAAAATCCCATATTCACAATACTACTACGTGTAAAATAGTAGTGGATGAGTGCGAATCCCTCATGGAGTGCCAATTCATTGATTCTTGTTCAAATTACCCTTCAGGACAAAACCTTCCGTTTACACAGTGAAATACGAACATAACGAAAATAAAACAATATTTTCGTAACCTCGTTTTATAAATCGCAAATATAGCAAGCGCTCTAACACGACTTGAAACTAAGACAGGCGCGTTCGTCACTTTCATGTAAAATCCATATTTACAAAATACTTTGTGTAAATGTGTGGTAGATGAGTCTTTCGAGTTATTGATGGTCAATAATTCGATTCGCGTTTAAATCCCTCTACAGGACTAAATATTTAAACAATTTTAATTTATCGGTTATACATAGTGAAATACATTAAGAAAATGAAATAAATAAAATCGCACACACTTTAACATGACTGGAAATTAAGAGGTACGTCCGTCATTCCTTATAAATTCTTTATTTACAACACCGTTTTCTGTAAAAGCGTGGTAGGTGGGTGGATAATGTATTAGACTGCCAAAATACTTTCGGAGTTCAAATCCCTCCACCAGACATCTTTTATTTTTTATAGTCGTTTTTATACACAGTGACGAAAGTGAAACTTTTTTTTTACCCCATTTTATAAAGAGCAGATTGAAAAACAAAACAAACTTGCAAGTTTGTGGACACATTCCGCGAATTCACGGAGATTTAGGTGAAATTTGCGGAGAGGACGTTATTGAAACAAACGAAGAGACTGTAATTTAACGCAGATGCCTGGATAATTGTAAACGGTAGTTTCCATAGTTTTACGGACAATTTTATTTAACAGTATAGTAAACAACCCGGAAAGAAGCAAGGACCGAACATCACGCTACCTGGCTAGAGAATACACAAGAACACAGCAATTACAACGCATGCAGGTGCCATTGATAAAGACATGGGTACTCTGTCACTGATTAGCTGCGTGTTGCCCTTATCCTAGTAATATTTTATATGATTATTAGGTTTGTCGTGTTAGCTACAAGTTCTTCTTTTAGTCCGCTAGCATCCTGCACGTTGGACGCCAGGGTCTGAACCGCGGGTGACATAGCGACACGTTGTGAGGGCGTTGGGTCGTTTTTTCGTGGTAGAGACCCTACCATTTCGAGTTTAAAGACATCACCAAGCTAGACTCCACAGTCCTATACATACTCGAGTAAAAGTCACTTGTTCTTTGGTTGTCTGCCACGTGGAGTGAAGGTACCAGAATGCTGAATGTTTGCTATTCGTCGTGATTCCTGCAGGGCGTTTCGGAAATACGAAGGTTCGCGGCATATGTGGAACCATCACTCCTATGCTGTCTACATTGGTACTGATTTATAACACAAGTGATAGGGTCTGTCTCTCATTATTCGTTATTGTTAGTGAATAAAAATATTCGAGATGTTCTATTTAAGAAAAGCTATATTTCAAACATATGTCCATTTATTTTATATTCACAATTGGATCAAAGTAATTAGACAAGCCCAGGTGAATTCTGTACCAACTACAGACCTGCAAGGAAACAAGCACCGAATACATATTGCCTGAGATAAAAATTGGCTACACGCTGGGGCAGCAGCCAATGAACAGACAGCTGAGGTTCGAAGATTATACAGTAGAATGGAGTCTAGTCTACAGGTAGTTTAAAACGCCAAATTTTCCCTTTCCTTAATTATTTTGTAAAGGATGAAACTGTCTATTCACGGGGGCAAAAATCAATGAGAAAATATCTGACGCTCAAGTGTACAGAAAACTTCGGAGTTCAGCGTGAAGCTCAGTGATTCCGCAATTTTTCCAATACCTGTTGGTAAAGGCCTGAAAAATTGGCGGATTCGTTTGGGAACAAGATAGACTTAAAAACACGGATGGTTCGATGAGGGGGCGAAGGTTTGGGGTTAAGGTTCAGCTTCATCCCTTTTGCAGGAATTCTTCGCTTTCGTGTCATAGTTTCAGATTCATAGTAGTTACTGACAATGTACGATTATAGAAAATTTACGTTTTACGAGTTATTTAATATTTGTGTGTGAAATTGTGTGTTATCTGCTTGTCGTAAAAAGTCGAGAACTTTTAAATAAAATATTAATATATTCTCGACTTTTTACAACAAACAGATAACACAATTAAAATTCCTCACAAAAATATTTAACAAATCGTAAAATGTAAAAATGTAAATTTTCTATAATCGTAAATTTTTAGTAATTGCTATGAATCCGAAATTATGACGCGGAAAGGAAGAATTTCTGCAAAAGTGGTGAAGCAGAGCCTTAAGGGGGCCTGAGCGCCTTCGCCCTTGTAGCTTGATTTTACACTGAGTATAATTAAATTTTTCTTAATGCCAAGCACCTTGTTAATAACGCAGTAATAACGCATACACTAAGAATAGTAACAGGGAATGTTAAAAAGTATTAAAAAATATATTATCCACTAAGAATTTACATTTATTTGTAACATTAAAACATAATGCTTACGCGCACTCTAAGAAATTATTCGTAAAATTACAATATCAATGCATTCAAAGTGAGAAAGTGCGAATGGTAAACTATTTTCCCCTACATCCATGGTACCATTCCTACATTAGCTCACGAAACAGTGAAGTGCGTAGAGAATTCCCCAACCTTGCATAGTAACGACGCTCAACATTCCTGTATTTGCAGTCTGGCATGTGGTATTATTTCCGTACAATGTAAACGATAAAAACTTTCATTACAGTTTAAGAAGTTTGCCATATTTTTTTTTTACAGTGTGATCTGAACGTAAACTAATGCACAGTGTCCCACGCCTCAAGTATAGATCCGCCACTACGTCAGAAATGTAAACGTCTGTGTTTTTTTTTGTGATCGGCCAACTACTTATCCAATAATAAACACGCAACAAACCCAGGCCCAATCACGGCCTCCCACTGTGTCAGCAAGGAGCCAATGAGCAGTTGGCGGAATATGAGGATGACAGTACAATTCAGGCTGTACGGGTCAGGTGTCTGCCTACTGACAGGTAACGTGAACGCAGAGTGCTTAGCCTCGAGCCTCGAGCTAGTACTACCTCGGCTACAAGGCAACCGTCCTAAACCTCAACACCTGCAGGAGCACCTGTTGCGATCGTATTGTTACAAGGTCCAGTTACAGCTTCGCGTTTTGAGATCAAGGATCCCTGCTTCGTACAGCCCACAGCCGTGGGGTTGATGGAAGGTCGTTTTGTTATTGTTGTTATCCCCATTTGCAAATGTTTCAGGCGAGCTCCATCATCCGACCTGAGTAGCTCACGATGTTGACTTTTTTTTCTCTTTCTTACAAGCAAGCACACCGCGCGCACTAACAGATTTCATCACGGGATGACTTGGCAAATCCCGTCTGCTCCATTGTTGTGGAGTCAGCTCCTCGTTAGGTGTCCTGGGTGCTCGGTCCATTGAATACGTGTTCCACTGCCTTCTGCTACGAGGCGGCGAAATTGATGGATACTGACACCACGACTTTACTAAGTGGTAACGATAATAGTAATAATTATGACGGTATAGTCCATTCAC
>NQII01017917.1:0-13851 GCA_002778355.1 Clitarchus hookeri
AATTAAAGAATGGTTAATTTTAATTTTTCAAGAATTTGGCTACCCGTAAAATGTAGAACTCATTAAATATATATATAATATTCGAATAACCATTTCGGCTTTTTTCTAATCAAATCTAATAAAATAAATATTTCAATTGCCTAANATATATATAATATTCGAATAACCATTTCGGCTTTTTTCTAATCAAATCTAATAAAATAAATATTTCAATTGCCTAATCAAGCAAATATTATTGAAAAATAATTTACGGAATGTGGTAAAGTAACACTTCAGTAGTATTATTATATAATTTTGGTGGATGTACATTATTCTCACCAACAGATAATAGTATTTTGTGCAAATACGACCCGACATCCATTAACATCCTGTGCACCACAACACAAAGATGAACAATAGAAAAAACATAATTAATTTTAACGTTTTTCATACAGACGAAATGAGCACCTGCCTACCTATGCTCTATTTTCTACGGAAATTGCCGCATCCAGGAGACATGTAAACGGCATACAGTTATACATAGGAATGGGAATCGATTATACNTTTCTACGGAAATTGCCGCATCCAGGAGACATGTAAACGGCATACAGTTATACATAGGAATGGGAATCGATTATACATATAAATAACAGATTAAAACATAAAAATAAATAAGCTTTCCATCAGTGAAAAATCTTACAGTCCCTCGTGAAACCATACAGAAATCCAGTGCTATCCCGTGGAACGTCAGGTGTCATAGTTGTTACAATATCAGCTCTTGATGCTACTGTAGAGTGAATATGAGCCAGAGTGATCACGCTAACTGCGCAAAACCAGTCTCCGTGTCCCATAATTGAACTGCTCATGTGTTAATACGACTATAATTATCTATGTCGGTAGGATTTGAGGTTTCAACACTATTTAGAGAACAAGTGCTTCGAGATTTTTGTATACATACTCTAACTGATTTGCAATGCAGTTTGATTAAATGAATGTTGGCAAAAGTATTTTACTCATATAAAACTGCTCGTATTATGAAAATTAATGATATAAACAAACACGTTCGAAAATGTTGCCCATGTGACTTTGACAGTTGTATTGGTGTGGGGTAGGTTAACGTTGGGTACATGCGCAGAAGACGAAAAATCGTTGTACCTCATCTTTGGTATATGGATGCTGCCGTCTAAGCTGGCTACATACATATTGCATGGGCAACACGCCAAGAGAACAGGCAGATCAAGGAATGGTGTCCACATCTCCAAGTTCGTTCTGAGAAAGTCGCACTGCATGTGCGTGAGTTTTATCCCGTGCTGAAATTGCCCATTGGAGCCACGCCTGATGCCACAGAATCTTGTAAACATTGCCGATGTACAGTCAGTGTTCCTGTGATCACTAACAGGGAAGACCGAGAATTATCAGAAATGGTTCACCACACCATGACGTCATCAGTTCTAGCGGTGCGTCGCTAAAGAGTAGGCCATTTTTTTTTTCACATTCCAGTGATTCTCCATTCTAAAGTAAGATGGTATTTAAGATCTAAGTAATCCCTGAATTATCCACTACACACGAAGCTATGATCGGCATTCCTTAGCTGTCCATACCACCTGATCGTAAACCCAGCTCTTTCCCACAAAGACATTATGTTGAAATCAGGAAATTACAGCGTTCACCACTCTCTATTACAGAGCGTTGGATGAATGAATTAAGTTCGCATTTGTGACGGTGTCACACCTACCATCGGGCGTAAGCGCTTAGACTTCCTCGCCATATTTGCTGTTGGTTTCTGCGTGAGCTACATGGGATTCGCCGATGTGGACTTGGCTTACCTGGGTACGAGAGCCCCGTCTGACTCCTGCCACTGCCGAGTGCCGGCTTGAGAGCTGGCGATATACTAGCGCGTGGGCCGCTGGTCTTCTCTCTCGACGCCTCGTTGTGCCTTACCCCTTCCCCTGCGCGACGCCCGGACAACGGACGACGCGGGCCATCTTCTAACCTCGCCGGGGGCGCTCTTTATGACTTGGACAAAATAAATCCTTCTAGAAAAGGGTGCAAATTAAATATAAGGCTTGTGTTCTCCCTTTTGCGAGATGATAGGGCCAGGGACTGAAGTAAGTCGGAACTCTGTTCCATAACTGCGGGGAGAGTGGTAAATTCTGCTTAAAATGATTTAAAAATATTAGTTGAAATTGTATTTGTAGTTATAAAAGAGGAGTTTTGTACCTGAGGGAACAATATTTGGAATAGTACTTTTGTTATAAGCTAAGGTTAGCTAAAATATTTTTTTTGTTTTAAAAAAACTTCTATACTTTGAATTTTTCTTAAAATCACGTGTACCTGTATGGGAAACATTGTTAACAAAATATATTATGTAACAGGCAATCCGTCACTTTTATTTCTGTGCAACCCTGAAATAAACCAAAGTAACGTTTTTGAGCCACCCTACAGGGGGGTGGGGGGCAGGTCTCTTTTTCGTCGGGAAAGAACAAACCAGCTGAGGAAGTAGAGACGGAGATGCTGTTTTACTGTTTGCATGTGACGGCTTGAAATCATCACACGTTAATCAGGTTAAAAATGTATTTAAACTATTTAAACATTAATAAAAATTGACATGTATAATTATAGCCAAAAGGATGCCGAAGTGAACTTCCACTTTCCTGATCCGGGACCCCCAATATTTCAAAACCCGCGTAAATAAATATTGTAACCTGTTGAAGTATAAATACTGTATTTCGTATAGTTTTTCTCTTAGTATAGGTTAATTTTTTTTGTATAACTTAATTGTTATAGTATATATAATTTTCCTAGTGTCATTTTTGGGTAGGTTGAAGGGCATTAGCTTAAAATATAAATTATCAAAATTAACTTTCCTTATTGGTGGAGAGGGCGATGCTCGCTGCTGCGGCGGTATCGCGATATGGCACAGCTCGGCGCTTTAGCTGCTGTGCCACGGGAATCTCTCCCTGACCTGGGGCCGCTGTGGCTAAGCGGCAAGACTGCTCGCCTCCTACCAAGGCGAACTGGGTTCAATCCCCGGCCGGTTCACTCCGGATTTTCGCAAGTAGGAGTCGTGCCGAACGATATCGTTGGTCGGCAGGTTTTATCGGGGATCTCTCGTTTACCCCTTCCTTTCATTCCGACGCTGCTCCATACTCACCATACTTCACCCTCATCGGCTTTCAAGACCCTGATGTCAAGAGCCGCCCAAATCGCTTCACTCACTCCTGAACCGGGCTCAATCCCTGGCCGAAACACTCCCGGCTTTTTGCAAGTGGGAATCGTGCCAGACGATGCCGCTGGTTGGCGGGTTTTCTCGAGGATCTACCGTCCCCATCCCCCGCTCTTACATCCCAGCGTTGCTTTATTCTCACCTCATTTCACCCTTATTGGCTCTCAATACTTCGCTGTAAAGAGATGCCCAAATTCTCTCAACTCAACTCTCCCGGACCTAGCCGAGAACGGGTGCAGCCCAATCTGCTGTAACTATTTTATAATTTATTTCAGAGTAGGAGGTGGGCTGTACTTGTGTTGAGGTGAGAGCAGTGATGAGGCCGAGTCACGTTCGCACTTGGCGCTACAACTGTGCACCCCTGGGAAACTCCTTTGCACCTAACCAGTTATGTACGGCCTCTATCTTTCTTCTTCTTTGCCGATATGTGAAATATAAGTACTTTTGGCCCAATTATACGTCACAAAGCCATTTATGCCCTTCAGCCGGTGACTGGTATGTAACAGGAAATACATATTGCATCTGTAAGGTAATTTTTGATAGGCCTTGGGTAACAAAAATTTCAAGCATCCCGATATATATATATATATATACACACATTTATATACACACATATATATATATATATATGGGTGATTCACAGAAACACGTATCACCCCTTTTTCTCGGCAACAGCACGACATTGGAGATTTTCCAAAACACAATTGTGATAAACATACCCTATATTAATCATCGGTAGGTAGCAATTCCATTCCTCCGAAAATACTCTAGATATAGTACGGGAAGTGAGCTTTGAAATGGCATATGGGAACAGGGGTCGTACATGTTATCGTTGGATAGATCGTCTAAATGGAAACAACGTATACCAAGACGGTTGTTTTCTGTCATGCATAGTTTACGCAAAATAAAATAAATAATTTAAGTATATGGTTTCTGACGTGCGTATTTTGCACACAATACAATAAATCATTTAAGCATATGGTTTCTGACGTGCGTAGTTTACGCACAATGAAAGTGAACGAAAACTATTTTTATTCTTACTACAATCAAATGTAAATTTGCGAAACATGTTGTTTTTATGGCGTGCATACCTAGTTTACTTACAATCAGAAGGACGTTGGGTTTACTGTAAATACCGGCACAGTGTGAGAGAACTACTGTGAAATGGGAACTGGGAACACTCATTCGCACATATCACACTTCATAAGTGTTATAAATGTTGACCAGCCTGCATCAGACACGACTCTGGTCTTCTTACGTTCGCGTTTGCTCGGTGGACCTCAGCACAGCTGAGAGATCCACATGCTGGTCTGATTGTCTTTCATGTCTTCCCTCATCATTGAACGCACGCCGTAGACGATGTCTTTAATTCTCCCCCACAAAAAGGAGTCATTTCGGGACACGTCTGGAGAACGTGGTGGCCAAACTACAGGACCCATTCGTTCAATCCACCGTCTGGGAAATAACATGTCAGGATCTAACCTAGTTCTGAGTGTAAAGTGAGCAGGACAGCCATCCTGTTGAAGCCACAGTGTTTATCTCAAAGCGAGAGGGACATCTTCGATAAGCTCATACAAAATATTCCCTAGGAAGTCTGCGTATGCTGCACCATTCAATAGCCCTTCAAACAAATATGGTCCTATGACACGATGTTCGAGAAAGCCACACCAAGTACTAAGGCTCCACACATGCTGGTTATCCACTTGATGGAGCCAATTTGGATCGACTGCACACCAGTTATGGGTATTATGTATGTTAACGTTAATATTACTTTTGAATGTTGCCTGATTTTTCTACAAAATGCTGCGATGGAAAGCATGGTCCTTGCTTAAGTACCAGTTACAGAAATAAATGCGCTTAGGAAAGTCATTATTCCTAAGTTCTTGGTGCAGCTGTGCATTATACGGATGTAAACGTTTATCAGCGAGTATTCTCCAGACTGTACTTTGAGACAATCCTGAGTCGCGTGCAATCATCCTTGCAGAATCATGAGGATTAATTATCATCAACAGCCCTCTCGTCTCTCACACGTCGTCTGATGAGACGATATTTGTTGCGTGTCAGTTGCACTAACCCGGTTGTGCGCACGCGACATGCAAGATGCTGGGAGACATTGTACGAATGAAGGACGCGCTGTGGGTATCTCTCTGCGTAGAAAGGGCAGCAGCTCTGCAATTCCGATGACATTCCCTTAGTATCATCAGCATGTCAAATGATTCTTTGTTTGTAAACGGCATTCCATTCAGAAAGCAACACCATAGACATACAATGTCTGAAACTGAAAAGAAAAACACACCATTAATGGCTGCAATGTTAAACGAATTTCTCTCATAATGAAATAACTTTCGATTGTCAGTTATCTTGCATGCAAAGCCTGCAGTTCCTGTAAGTGGCAGATGGCTTATCTACTTGCTGCGTAGTGCTGCATTATTCTCCACTTTTGCTCGGAAAAAGTCTAATATGTATTGTAGGAGTCCATGCAGTAAGGCACACAGGTCACTGCTAGTATCAAAGCGAGTCTCACACTCCAACCGGCAATACCATAATGGTGCACATTGTGTATCTGATGTGCATAGTTTACGCACAACTAATGATCATTGTATAAACTGAACGGTTTTTGCTAGACTGTTTCCCATAAAACGCGGAGACCAAGACAGCACTAAGCAGCAAGCAGATAAGGCATCTACCACCTACAGGAACTGCAGGTTTTGCATGCACGTTAACTGACAATCGAACGTTCGTTGATTCACACAGTCATTCGTTTTACATTGTATAAATGATAGAATCAGAGCAGCATGTAGAGCGTTCATCAAAGCTTTGGTTTGCTGAGCATACCGAGAAAAGGGTCGTGTCTGATACAGGATGGTCAACATTTATAACACTAATGAAGAGTGTTGTGTGCGAATGAGTGTTCCCAATTCCCAGATCACGGTAGTTCTCTCAAACCATACCGGTATTTACAGCACACCTGACGTCCTTTTAATTGTACGTACACTAGATATGCACGTCAGAAAAACAATATGTTTCGTTAATTTTATTTTGATTGTAGTTAGAAAATCACGTTTGCGATAAATTTCCATTATGGCTAAACTACGCACGTTACAAACCATGTGCTTAGATGAGTTAATTTATTGTGCGCAAACTATTCAAGTCAGAAAAAAAGTGTCTTCGTAAATGTGGCTTCCTTTTAGACGATCTACCCAACGATAACTTATACGACCCACATTCCCGTTTGCAATTTCAAAGCTTTCCCAACATACCCCCCTACCAATGGTACATTCAGAGGAATGGGATGACTACCAATAATTATTGATGTATCATATAGGGTACAGTTGTCACACTTTTTCGAGAACTTCCGGTGTCGTGTTGTTTCCGAGAAAAAGGTGTGATACGGGTGCTGTAAATCAATAAGGGAGAATTAGTTTAGGTATTTTTGTAACATTTTACTCATACCTCTGGGAAGAACAGGATCCAGTTTATTTAATTGTTGTAGCTGTGTTGGGCATTTGGGTTCAAGTGTTGGATTTTGTGAACACATTTAATATACCTATAGCTCTGTTGAGAAATTGGGTTCAAGAGTTGGAGTTTGTAAACGCTGTTGCAGAGTTTTAAAGCGATTTTCTCGGAGTCATCCCGTTGATTTAGAGCATGGACTGTCTCATTTATAGTAACCATTGCAATATTTAAGAACGTATACATAATAGCCAATAAAATTTTATGAAGCTAAGCTTATTTCTTAAGTTAGCAATAGTTCTGAAAAAGCAGCTATCAATATTATTGAATAAATTTTGCGAAGGTGAGGTTGAGAATATTATAAATTTCTGCCTGAAGCAACGAAATATTTGCTTCTTAAATACAGGTTTTGTAATATTAAAATAATTTTGAAAAATTTTATTTTTATATTTCCTTGACTTCTTGTATTTATTCGCGTCAATATATTGATTTATTTCTACATGTATATAATTAATTCAGTTGGTTTTGATGAGGGATTCTGTATTCTTACACGACATTATAGATGATGACATTTTTTGTTTGATTTGTTTGTTTGAATGTCAGGAACAATATTTCACCGAGACGGCAATGCTGAAACCCTGTCCGAACAAAATGGATTTATTCAGAGATAACTCCGCAAAATTGTAACATTTAAATAAATTTCTCGAGTTCTTGTTGAGTAATCTGTAATATGCTTCACTTTGTTCTGCTTGACTGCACCCTTATTGTCCTTCTGGATATTTCTCTATACTCTTCTCTCGCTTCCTCGGTGTGGGAATTGCTATTTTAATTACCAACCGCAAGAGCATAATAAGTTATACAAATAGGTATTTTAATTGAAACCATATTTTACCTAAAGCGTACTAGCACTTCTTTTATATTGTTGCCACATTTCATTGCCTCTTTTCCATGAAATGTAGCTTAGACAATTTGCTAGATACTCCACCAACTTTTCACAAAAATTCTTTGAAGTAAAACACTTTACCACTTCGCTTATAAATCAGTTTATATCTTCTTAAAATGTGACAAAGCGTTCAACTTTTTTTTTAACTCTACTAGTTTAATTTTTAAATTCTTAATGTACGTATACTGATAAAAAGTTATTGAATTTAGTCTGCTTTAGTAGATGTTTAGATTTGAAGTCCGTTGGTTCAGTTACTCTAGTATATTAGGAAATACGACCGGCAGATTTCTGGCATTTATCATAAGAAAATATTAAATAATTTATGTCAGCGATTTCCTAGATCACTACAAAATTGAATAAGACATCTCCCTGAGGTAAATTATTGGCGTCGAATTGTGAAGTTCAGGTGATGCTTTCAAGGAGACGACAGCTATAAAAAATGTAAAGTAAATTATTTTAATCTGGTATTCGCGTTATAAGAAGCCGGAATACTTAATATCTTAGCAACGACTCCAACAGTTTGCATATGGTTGGCAAGGTCAAAAATGGGTTGTGTTGGATTATAATTGTTCTAGTGTTTTTGGATTTAAAAAAATATATAAAATGTAAATCCATAATTATTTCCATTTAAATTTAAAAGTTATATTTATGAAGGAAGCTCGTTTTAAATAATTTCATGTTCATGCACATATACCAAATTGTTGAGGCAAAAATTTATATAAATATATTTTTAAGCATTGTACATTACTTTATATTAATAAAAATATTGAATTAATTAAGGGTACCATTTGACGTAAACAAACATACGCACCACTCCAAAAAACGAGATTTAAAGTTTTGTTATAACTGTAATTTATTCAAATGGGAAGATAAGTATTTAAAACATAAGAGAACTGTATTTGATTCATAACTGTTTACTTTATTACTAACAATAACGTAGTAACCGACGTATGAATTCCCTATATAGTTAACTTTCTAAGTTATAGCACTCTTCCAACAGGATCTCTAACACATACATTGTCTGGTTTGTTTTACAACGCACAGTACTGCACAAGTACATTTTGCATAATAAACAAGATAATAATTTGTGACGTCTATTGTTGTAAGATGACACAGGTACTTTATTTTACATCTAACATGGTGCAGAATAAAGGAAAAAAACCGTTAACAAAGCACACTGGTATACCAAACCACTTCCTTAGTAAGACTTTTAGCCTTCAAAACAGGGGCCTAATAATGGTCGCAACGTTGTTATTTTAAAGAACTAACTTTTGTTTAACATTACAATGATTTTACGAAAACAGAGTCCTTCGTCCTTTGACCACTACCAGTTTCTTAAGCGGTGCAATCCATTTGTCTCCTTCTTCTCCTGCTCTTGTGTTTGCTGAACACTGAAGTCATAGATAAAAGAAGTAGTACTGAGAAGAGATCAGGCGTTCGTTGCAGAGAGAAAACAGGTCCTTTTCCTTGAATTTAAAAATGGGAAGTGGCCGTGAACCAAATATGTATTTTTTTGGCTGAACATTTTCTGGTTTTCCTCTTAACGATAACGTTCTTACTTTTACAGTCATTGAAGGTACATATTCTGCATAGGATGTTATGTAAGAGAACTTAGGTGGTTCTTCTTTACTTTAATACATCTAACTTCATCCCCGTTTACTTTTTCTTGTGAAGTATTTTTGGTGCAATTGTTGCCCATCTGCTTAGTTAGATACTTCATTCAAATCAAATGCCTCATCTGTCCCCATTTCATGAACGTTTTAAGTAGAACCAGACTTATTTTGCAGTTCGGATTACTGCCACAAGTTGTGTAGGAACATACAAAGGACTAGATTTAAGTGATTTTTTTTTGCTTATCAACTAGAGAATGCATATAATTTCCTTAATTTTGGCCATGTCCAAGAACAAAAAAAATGTGCGTTATGGACTACACATTCGTCTCTTTAACAGCAAACAAACAAAATAAATCAAAAACAGGTTTTTTGCTGCCCTGCACAGTTGTCTGAGTAGAAAATCACATAATTATCAGAACAGTGGTCAGTCAGAAAATTTATAGACATGTGTCAATTTCAATTGAACCACATTGAGCAATGGGTTTATCCCTAAAATAGCAAAATCCTTGGGATGATCCTAAATTAAATATTATTGAAATTGTAAAATGAGAGTTCTCTTTTATAATAGAACTGAGAAATGTCCTCACTTTGTACTGACAGAACTACTAGAAAATCATAGCTTGCAAAAACAACATCACCCTGTTTAGAATGTTGAGAATCAATTTATTCCTGAAAACGAGACCTGTTTTATTTTATGATATTCAGGATGCCACCATTCCTGCTTCACTGCAGTTTGGAAAAGTCTTGCAGAAGGAGCACTGGTTTTTCTTTGGTATAAAGAAACCAATTTTAGACTCACAATTGAATGTTTGGGAATACATGTGTTTATTTCCATATGGGTTGTTGTTTCCTTTGCAATGTTCCACATACATGCGGGGAGTGGATCCTATTGTTTTTCCCTAATTAATGTACTCTCTTTGAGTCTGTGACCTCAAGTAGTGTGCCTTAATTCGTTGAATACATTCTACAGGCTTTTTCATCCCTAATTTGATGGCCAGTTGAAGTTTCTTGGGCTTCCCACGCTTACCCCTCATGTCTGGCTGAGAAACACTAACTACTAACTTAGAGCACTCCGAAACATTCTGTACCTAATATTATGAGTTGACATGAACACACGTTTGCAAACACATACTTCTTTGTAATCAACATTGAAGTATTATGCATTATTGTTACCGCGTGTGCTGCCCGAACTTTATACTGATAGTGGGGTTTAATTGGCTTTACATGCCTACCAATGAAACCTTTATATCTATTTATATCTCTCATTTCCCAAAATGTCTACAGAAATTTCTGTCTTTGAGGTTCTGTTAATCTAGTGTGTCAAATACTACAATCTCTCTTACAAGCAGTTTGTAGGTTTATTACGAGTCTTAAATAAATTCCCACTGGCATTGACATATTACTCTCTAATTTTTCTTTTTTCTTTCAAATCTCATTTTTTTCCTATTTGCTAGGATGGTTTGGAAATTTCTTGGGTTTGAGAAATGAAAAACTATTCATTTTAGTTGAACTAATAATGAAATGATGACAATAATTACAGATTAATGAGTTTTGATACTTTATTATATATACCTGCTTGATTTTCTGCAACAATGCAACTCTCTGATAACGTTCCGACCAGGTTATTTAGATTGCCAATGAGATTACTTGTACAATATTTTCCATCCTCAAATCCAAGAGATGGCATTTACACTGAAGAGCCAAAACAATTGGTACACCTGTCTAATATCATGTAGAGCCCCCGCGAGCACGCAGAAGTGCCGCAAGACATCGTGGCATGGACTCGACTAATGGCTGAAGGTATGCAGGAGGCAATTCGCACCATGAATCCTGCAGGGCAATCAACAAATCCATTGGAGTGCGAGGCGGTGGAGATCTCTTCTGAACAGCACGTTGTAAGACATCCCAGATATTCTCAATAATGTTCATGACTGGTGATTTAGGAGGCCAATGGAAGTGTCTAAAGTCAGAAGAGTGTTCTTGGAGCCACTATGTAGCAACTCTCGACGTGTGGGGTGTCGCATTGTCCTGCTGGAATTGTCCACGTCCGTCGGAATGCGCAATGGACATGAATGGGAGCAGGTGATTAGACAGGGTGCTTATGTATCTGTCACCGGTCAGAGTCGTACTTGACGTATCAGGGGTCTCATTTCACGCCAACTGCACAAGCCCCATAACATGACAGAGACACCACCAGCTTGAACAGTCCCCTGTTTACATGTAGAGTCCATGGATTCATGAGGATGTTTCCATACTCGTACACGTCCATCCAACCGATGCAATTGGAAACGAGACTCGTCAGACCAGGCAACGTGTTTCCAGTCATCAACGGTCCAATGGTGGTGTTGGCAGGCCCAGGCATGGCGTAAAACTTTGTGTCGTGCAGTCAACAATGGTACTCGAGTGGGCCTTCAACTCCGAAAGCCCATATTAATGATGGTCCGTTGAATACTTCGCGCTCTGGCACTTGTTGATGCCCCAGCATTGAAATCTGCACCAATTTGAGTAAGGGTTACACGTCTGTCACATTTAATGATTTTCGTCAGACGTCGTTTGTCCCCTTCGTTCACGATCTTTTTCCGGCCGCAGCGATGTCGAAGATTTGATGTTTTACTGGATTCCCGATATTAATGGTTCACTTGTTAAATGGTCGTACACGGAAATCCAAATTTTATTGCTACCTCGGTGATGCTATGTCCCATCTCTCGTGCGCCGACTATAACACCATGTTCAAACTCACTTAAATCTTAATAACCTGCAATTGTAGCAGCAGTAACCGATCTAGCAACTTTGCCAGACGCTTGTTGAATTATTAAGGCGCTGTCTACCGCATCGCGTTACTCTGATTGGTTCCATGCCTTTGTTATTTGCATACGCAAGCCTATACCAGTTTTTTGGCTCTCCAGTGTTCAAATCAAAATAGAATAAATATTTATAATGTTGTGTCATAGTAAACAATGTGTAAATAGATAACTAGCATTTGTAGGTATGTAATGATATAACACGTATGTTTTTCGTTATGTATGGGTCCATACCTCTTCCTTTTAACTACATATGTATGGATGTTGGATGCACCTAAAGTAAAACCATACATAGACCTTACTTTCAGAACCTGTTTTTGATGCATAATCCTCTGCGTGTGTTTTTGTTCCAGTAGGGTCTGTAGACCTATAATCGTTATCAGGATTCCATGTTCGATAATTTGTTATGTTGTCTTCATACTCTTTACCAGCATCGTCTTCAGTCACGAATGCGTCTAGCCGCATTCCTCGGAGAAATGTTGTGTGCCTGCCCCTTTTCGTTTACACCTACTGAGGTAGACACTTTAAGTCGAGATGTCCACTGTGAATGGCGTAATTGCTGTAGCTGACGCTGGGATTATTTTAACGAAGTAGAAGGGAAAAGTGCAAGTGCTGGGTTAATAAATATCTCGCAAGCAGAAAGTTAAGTGCTAGTGTAGGGGACGAGATACAGCTAGCAAGCAGTGAAATATTTAAAAACTTTAAGCGCGTGATGTTATGATTCAGTAAAAGCAGACAAGCCAAGCGAATAGCAGCGACGCATTGGTATCCAGGCCAGGCGAAGAATCCCAAACACATAACAGCAATAATAGTTAATAAACCACATCAGAGAAGCGACAGCGGAGCTCCCTTCCTGGCGGCACAGTTTTGGGACAATTACTCCACTAGACACTATATAATACGGCAACACTTTGCACGCGTGGTCTGACAACCTGTCTTTCTGTGGACCCACGCCGAAATAAAACCATCAAAATGCAGCTTGGCGTGCCCCTCGTCGCTTTCCGACTCACTACTCAGCCTACGGCGATTGTATCATTCAGATTAGTCATATCTTGTAATTGATTAAGACCTCCCTCGCCAATAGCTTATAATTACTGTTACTCCTAAAAAGTGTATTGAGTATCTCTTCTGTCTTCATAATAAGCTTCAGTTCTTCCCTTATAATCGTATAAAACTTCAATAATACCTGGACAAAAGTACAAAATATTAGAAACATAACAATGTTTCCAACGGACTTCGAAACTCCGTTATATTTGACATTGCGGTTTCTTTGCCACAGGTGACAGCTACGCCAGCATAATATGACAGTTTATGGTATTGATACCTGCCCAATGCTATGGTTTATAAGTAGGTATTGATTCTGCTCTCAGCGTAAGGCACCAGCAATGGATGCTAGCCCTCAGTGTTAGGGCGTAGGAATATGTTGACGTTACTATCCCTAAGTCCAATTTACCAAATAAATTCACCTTCTTTGCGAGTTAACATATGACAGTTTTATTTTTGCTTAATGGGTTAACTCTACATGAACACACGAGACAACTCTCCCCTTCCCCCTAACAACATAGGCTACGTAAGGCTTGACGCGGAGATTTGTGCCATGGGGAGCAAGGTTCGTTGCACTTCCTGTATGTTTCTACTTAGCTTGTCTCGAGGCGAAGGTTGATCTCCCACCCAGCGTCCTAGGGACTGCTCCTTCCCTCTGTGGTTGGGCTGCGACGCCTGGCTGCGACAGTTCCTCGCTGACCGGTGTGGGCATCTCGACGCCTGGTCTCGAACTCTTCCTCCCGGCTCCACTCCGCACTGCTCGTTTGACGACGGCCGACTGCCGCTGGCGTC
>NQII01017919.1:0-15456 GCA_002778355.1 Clitarchus hookeri
GCTCCTTCCTCAGCGCCACGTCGCGCCCACCTCTGACGCGGTGTGATTCTGGAGCACCCACCACCCACCCCCTCTCTCTCTCTCTCTCTCTTTATCCTCACTCTTCAGGGTGTCGTCTTGCTGAAGGTGTTCTGCGTGTGCCCGAAGCCCTCAAGCGAGCTAGTGGAGAGATTTGGGCGGCTCTTAACAGCGAGGTCTTGAAAGCTCATCGGCGGGTGAAGCGAGGCTAGTATGGAGCAGCGCCGGAATGAAAGGGCGGGTGAAACGGGAGATCCCCAAGAAAACATAGCCGACCAGCGACATCGTCGGGCACTAAGGCTACATGAGAAAATTCGGGAGCGACCCTGCCGGGAATCGTGCCCATTTCGTCTAGGTGGGAGGCCAGTGGTCTAACCACTACACTACCATGGCCCCTCTCTTACCAGATTGATCATCCATTTGAGTAAGAAGACGCTCCTCCAAAGCCGCAGTTCGCTTTCGGCGTGTGAAACCAACGTTCCAACGACGTTCATTGTATGAACCACTGTCTCGTGGTCGCTTTTCTCCTCTCTGGCACGTCTTCCCAATTGGCAGACGACTATCCGAAAGGGATTTAGAGTACAGAAATTCTGTTGTCACAGCATTTCACACTCAACAAATTTAAACGTTTATACGTCACTGTGGAACTGGAGAAATCCTCCATGATCACAGATTTTTGAAAATATGACCCCATCCACGAAATTTTTTTTTTATTTTTTTTTTCATATTTTCTGAAGTTCTGCTGAAGTTATACTTTCATGATATTCCCTCATCTCATGCAAACAAGGCTTAACTAAGTCTATAAAACTGCGTCAAACGACCAGCGCACCGTATTTGTGTGCACTCAATTTAACAATATTTTGCAGTAGAACTATTTCTTACTTGGCATTACCAACATGCCGTTTTTTACCTGATTATATTCATGTTAATTATCAATAAAATGTATAGCTTATAGATAAAAATATAAGTAAAAGACCTCTTTAACAAAAGATAAGAGACTTTGATGTAAACAGATGTATAAAATGCGGGATGATTTTTTAATGCTTGATTAAAAAAAGTGTAAAAATACAACAAATAGACAATATTTTATTTACTTATGCACGCCAACAGCTCTACACTTTAAATTCTAATCAGTGAAAAACCACTGATTCACAGTGAAATTCAACTACTCGAATCAGTGAAAATCACTGGTTGTTTCACTGAAACAATTTCATTGATTGAATAAGTGACGTGAAACAATTTCACTGATTGAATAAGTAACGGCCAACTTTGTGAAGCGAATTAAATATTGTTTTTATTGAATTTAACCTAATCGTTACGAGAAATAAACAAATTTACGGTTGTCACTATTTGTATTTCACAATATACCTTAATTTAAAAAAAATTGCGGGTGGTTTGAATTAATCGCACACCATCCCCATCCTACTTTAAAAACGTCACTTTACCACGTGAGATGCCAAGCCGACGTTGATCCTACTGAATGAGGAAACATTTGTATTGTATTTTTTAATTTTTATTGAAAGTACGTAATTTTAAATTGTATGCCTTTTCTTTTGGTGTTAGTTTTATCGGTACCGTTACAATTGTTAAAACAAATAGTACGTACGAGTGTATTCACTTCACCACATTAAATGCAGTTTAAACCTTCAAACCGAGCGCTATGATGATAACGTGAAAATGAAATGAAAGTCATAGAAACAGAAAGAAATACTTAATGTTCATATTACCTCGTAAAATGGTATTATGAAAGACGGAACTCAACATTTAAGAAAGTATATTTTATAGGTTTTATTGGTTTATGCGTTGTTATTTCATTTCATACACGTTGTGTAACATTAATTTGACACACGTTGTTTAACTGATGCATCAGTCAAAAACTATCTCACTGAAACTGGAAAATAGTGAATAAAATGGTTGATGAATCATTGGGAAATATCACTGAATAAACAAGTGAAGGAAAACTGGCATTTTTTCACTAATTCATCAGTTACATTGACTGACGGGACTGTTGCAAAAGTCAGGTTCTGTTAACTAATTTAAACACTGAAATTCTCACTGATTCTGATTTAGAGTGTAGGCCTTTAACAGGACAACACGGGGTAGGATATCGGAAGGATATACGGGATTTTTTTGAACAACACTCACTTACTTCGCCGGTTATTCCTTACGACGATATACGACTATACTGTTTATATATACCTGATATACTGTGTATATCTCTGATATACTATGTATAGATAAGACTATGTATGAATACTTCACAGCACTCGTAACACCCCTTGTTCTCGGAAACAACATGACACCGAGGGTTCACGAAAATTTTTTGATAACTATAGCCTATATGAAGCATAGATTGGTAGTAATCTCATTCCCCCGAACATACCGGAGGTAGGGGTATGGGAGGTTAGGTTTGAAATGGCAAATGGGAGTGTGGGTCGTAAAAGGTATCGTTGGATAGATCGTCTAAAAGGAAATAACATTTACTGAGACACATTTTTCTGACGTGCATAGTTTACACACAATAGAATAAATCATCTAAACACACGGTTTGTGACGTGCGTAGTTTACGCACAATGATAATTGGTCGCAAACGTATTTTTCTTACTACAATCAAAAGTAAATCAACGAAACATTTTATTATTCTCGCGTGCATACCTAGTGTACGCACAATCAAAAGGACGTCGGGTGTACTGTAAATACCGGTACGGCGTGAGAGAACTACCGTGATCTGGGAACTGGGAACACTCATTCATAAGTGTTTTAAATGTCGACCATCCTGTATCAGACACGGCTCTGCTCTCCGTCTTACATTCGCCATTGCTCGGCGGACCTCAGCACTGATATATCCATATGCTGCTCTGATTATGTATTTCATTCAATGTAAAACGAATGACTACCGGAATGAACGAACTTTCGATTGACAGTTAACTTGCATGCAAAACCTGCAGTTCCTGTACGTGGTAGATGTCTTATCTGCTTGCTGCTTATGGTTGCCTTATTCTCCGCTTTTGTTTGGAAACAGTCTAATAATAACAGTTGCGTTTATCAACTTATCATTGGCTGTGCGTAAACTATGAACGTCAGATACACAATGAGCGCCATTACGGTATTTCCTGTTGGAGTGTGAGACTCACTTTGAAACTAGCAGTAACATGTGCGCCTTACTGCCATGGACTCGTGCAGTATGTATTAAACTGTTTTCGAGCAAATGCGGAGAATAATGCAGCACTACGCAGCAAGCAGATAAGCCATCTACCACTTACAGGAACTGCAGGCTTTGCATGCAAGTTAATTGAAAATCGAAAGTTCGTTCATTCAGACAGTCATTCGGTTTACATTGCAACCATTAATCGTGTTTGTTGTTTCAGTGTCATACATTGTCTCTCCGTGAAGTTGCTTTCTGAATGGAATGCCATTTACAAAATAAGAAGAATTTGACATGCTAATGATACTAGGAGAATGTCGTCAGAACTGCAGAGCTGCTGCCCGTTTGTACGCAGAGAGATATCCATAGCGCGTCCATCACTCCTACAATGTCTTCCAGCGTCTTGCATGTAGCATGCGCACAACCAGGCTACTGCAACTGACACACAACAAACGTCGTTGCATCAGATTACCTATGCTAGACGAGAGGGTAGTTCATGTACTTGCTGCCATGGTAGCAAGCTCCCATCTTCAGCTTCGAGGACGGCGAACGCCATCGTCAAAGCTGCCGCGAATTTTTCACAAATATTTTTTTTTTTTTAGATTTTTTTAAAATTTAAATTTGACCTTGATTTTGACCTTATGACAGGTAAACAAAATTGTCGTCGTCTAAATGGAATGCAAGAGCATGGTGTTCATGTACTGGCCGACAAAATAGCTGTAATCCCGAGATCCTTCGATAGAAGACTTAGTTCGAGCCTTGGAACTATACAAACTATTAATTCTCTTTCGTACTTGGACTATTAATTCTCTTTCGGACTTTGACCAAATCTGGTAATTTACTTTTCCTAGTGATGGATGTGAACCTAATATTAGCATGGTTATAATAAATGAATAATGCTAAAATAATAATAATAATATGACATCATCCAATATGGTCGTCGTCTCAAGAATCCTTCGATAGAGAGAACTGAGTTCGAGCTTTGGAACTATATAAAATATTAATTCTCTTTCGTACTTTGACTAAATCAGCTAACTTTCTTTTCCTATGGAATATGGGAAAACCAAGGTGGAATGACTGTTGTACTGACCAGGATGGTCTGGTATTGCCTCGTACTATCTAATGTCACATAGAGTATCTGACACTTGTGCAATATGTGCTGGGTGGTTGGTAAGTACCTATAACTTGTTTACTTTAGACTTTTTTTTATATCTGTTTGCGATGGTATGTGGCAGTGTTGACCTTATCGTTCTCCATACTTCACGACTCTGTCATAGTATTTTACTTTAGCCAAATGTTACAAATTTTGTTCGTTGCTTGGTTGAAATTGTGTGTCTCTGTTGCATAGCTTGGACGTAGGACGTATGTGAGAACGAACGTTTTACTATGTATTTTGCTGTACTAGCCAAGGCTAAAACGCTAGTTTTTTTCAGACACACAGTGTTGTCTAGCTTCGTGTGCTGTACAGTGCTCGTCACTTGTACAATATATGTTGGTAGGTGAATAACTACTTTTCTTATATTTTTTACGTCGGCTAGTATTAGCGTTTCGAGAGGGTATTTTTTTCGGTCTAGCGTAATGTTAGTGTTACTTACGTGTGCAATATGCATCGGTCGGTGGGAGTTTATAACTATTTACCTTTACATTTTTTTAAAATATCTAATTATCAATATACATATTTTTTTATATATATATATTGTGGAGGTTGTGTGCGTGCGTGTGTACATGTTACTTGTAGTTTGTGTGTATGACTTGCCTAGTGGCTGTGACCTTCAGCGTACATCGTACTTGCATCTTGTTTATGGTTCGTCTCTCACCCTACATATACGTTGACTGCAGTCTCTGGAGTATATAGTGATTGCTATCATTCCGACTCAGTTGCTATTCAGACTACGAAGAGTGAACATTGTCTAAGGTGAATGGCTCTTCATCTTCGTCGATGAAAAATAATCGGGAAAGTAATTTGTTTCGTTACTGTAAGACAACCTTTTTTTTCTCTCAAAACTGCCATACTTGTCGAGCATGGGACTTGTTATCGCTAGGATGTTAGGTGAAAGGATTCTGGAAGGTGTATGAGGAAACCAAAGTGTAATGGTACAACATGTGATATGAGTCTTTCAACCAAGTCATTAAAGTCTTCATAAAATAAGCAGCTAGACTTTCCGGTCTTTCTTCACAGAAGGTTCACGATACATGTCTACATGTATGTTCTTCCGTGATTAGTAGGTTGTTAGATACCTCTGAGTCAGGGTACTAGGTTCGAATCTACGTTTCTTCTGTCCCAACTTCAAATACCTCTTATCTTCAGTAGCCATATGTTCTGAAGGTTATTGTGACCCTAGCAAGAACTGTGGGACCTTGGAGCCTTACATAGCACTCACTCGGCTAGTTTTGTTCGTTAAACTTGCCAAGTCTTGCACGGTGCTTGCGTCGTCACCCAACCATCTGAGCTGTCTCGCATATTCCCTATCATATGACAACAGTCGCGTTCTGCTGCTAGTGTTGAACACTGAATGTATTGGACCGTTTCAGTTGGTTTGTAAGGAAGTTATTTGCTAGTCTGTTGTACTGCCCAGAACAGTCTTGTATTGATAGCATCGTTCATTTTTTTTCATTCTATGTCTGGTTGTTAAGAGCTAGCCATTTTAGCGACGACTCGAGCTGTCGACCTTGTGTATGACTGATAGTAATCGTTTATATTAATATATAAATATTTTTTAACAGTTACCATGACTATGTGCTACATTTATTATTACAATTGTATATATCTTGCTTTTTGCATATCTCAGTTTGTTGTAAGTTTTCCTTCCTGAATTTTATTTAGGTATATGTTTCTTAATTACTTAGTTCGGAAATGATAGCTAACTATGCTTAGGACATATATATATGCGCATGTAGTCATTTTCGTTGTCGATGGTGAGAGCTTCTGTGTGTATTGCTCAAACAGCCCATCGATATGGAACAGCGATCTTGATACTATATAAATAAACTATTACTTATCTTTCCGACTTTGACAAAATCTGTTCTTTTTCTCAGTGGTAGAGGTGAACTGAATATTGACAAGGGTTAAGATAAATGAATAACACCGAAATAATTTNTGTTCTTTTTCTCAGTGGTAGAGGTGAACTGAATATTGACAAGGGTTAAGATAAATGAATAACACCGAAATAATTTACATACTTTTACCTTTACTTAAAGACTTGACATAATACACATACATAATCATATTTGATACATGCTCGACATAGTGTTCATTCAAGCGAAACCTTTATGTTGTTTTTTTGGAAGAAGAACAATATCTTCTGTGAGCATTCAAGCCGCTGTTATTCGAAAATACTGTAAGACAGTTATCACATAGGTAGGTCTTGTAGACGGTAGCAAATTTGCAATTTCTATCTTCATGTTGTTTGGTCCAGCTGCGTTTCCAGAATGTCTTGCCACAATACTTGCACTCGCTTCCCGATAAATAACGAACATAGCCTTTGCATGTACTGTTATGTCTATACACACTATCACTTCGGGTAAACGTGGCATCACAGGTATCACAGTGGAACGTTTTGCATGCTGGGCTGAACATGCAATGGCAAATTTCATGCCGGCGTGAACTATAACTTGTGTTATAAGTGTTTCCACAGTAGTTACAATANTGAACATGCAATGGCAAATTTCATGCCGGCGTGAACTATAACTTGTGTTATAAGTGTTTCCACAGTAGTTACAATAATGTCATATCACTTGTATCGACTCTTCAGGATCCCTTGCTGTTGACAATGTTGTAGTCGGTAAACCTTCAGCTATTGGTTCCGTCTTCATATTATAGCAGGGTACACGATTGTAGTAGTTACAATGAAATCGAAATGCCTCTTAGTAGCTCTTCAGTATACCTTGCTGTTGATGTTGACGACAATGTTGTAGAAGGTGAGTCTTCATACATTGATTCAGTATTCATATTGTAGTAAAAGACTGATTTCCACCATCACTCACAGCGCTCGACAACAGAATGATCTTCACTTTACATGGTGCTCACTTATATACTGTCCTCCTGTCATGTCAATTTGTATTGCTTGTCTCGGCTTTCCTCAGTGAACGACTGGTGGTATATGGTAGGCTACCAGCTTCACTAGTGTAGAGACACTTTCAAAACCTCGCATAACAAGTTAGGCTCCTTTATCGTTGTGTATGGTATTGTCCTTTATGTTAGGTCGTCGATGATGAAACATTTTCGAGAGCATTGCATAACTTGTTAGGTTCTTTTATCCTTGTGTATGGTAACCTCATTTATGATAGGCTGCTCGTTTTGCCAGTTACGAGACACTTTCGAGAGCCTTGCATAGCACATTAGAACCTCTTTATCATTTTGTGCTGTGATGACCTTTGTGTTATGCTGTCAGCTTTGTTAGTAGCGAGATGCTTTCGAGAGCCTCACACACCATGTTATTCTACTTTATCGTTGTTTGCGACAGCATCCTTTATGATAGGGCAACAATGACGAGATCTTCGCGTAATGTGTTAGGCTCATTTATCATTGTATATGGTTGGAAAGACTCAGAAATAACCCTCGCGAATATGTTGGGAAGACTCTGAGGCAACCCTCCTGGCTTGGCATGAAAGAGCATGAAATATATCATCTTGTAGGAAGGACTTAAATGTTAATCGAATTTTGGGTGGATCCTGAAATAACCCTTCCAGCTTGGCATACAAGAGCATGATGTATATCATCTCGTAGGAAGGCCTGAAATGATAATCGAATTTTGGAATACTCTGAGATAACCCTTCTGCTTTGACATGCAAGAGCATGAAGTACATCTTGTAGGATGCTCTTTATGATAGGCTGGCGATGACGAGGCCTCGCATAACATGTTAGGCTCATTTATCATTGTGTATGGTTGGGAAGACTCTGAGATAATCCTCAAGCATATGTTGGGAAGACTCATAGATAACCCTCCCAGCTTGGCATGCATGAGCATGAAGTATATCATATCGTAGGAAGGCCTTAAATGTTAATCGAATTTGGGAAGATTCTGGTACATCTCAACCGGTTCGGGAATTAGAGCCAACTATGCTTATAAGTTCGCATAGGGCTTAAATGACTATTTGTTAATTTTCCTTGTCTGCGTCGATGACTATGATATAATTTTGACGACTACATCTTAAATGGTTCGGAAATTACGGCCAACTATGCTTATAAGTTCGCATTGGGCTTAAATGACTATTTATAGTTTATATCGTATTTAGGAAGAATCTCAGATAACCCTCCAAGTTAGGAATGCAAGGGGGTGAAGTTTAACATGCCCTCTATCCGCTGCGTCACCATGGCACCCTGTGAATGCAAGAGGATGAAGTATAGTAGTGGGAAGACTCGGAGAAAATTCTCATGTATCCTCAATTCTCATTGCCCAAAAATTTGTCATTTAGCCACATTATGGGATCGTTGAAAAAAATTTGAAAAAATTATATTTTGAGGGAAATTAGGGAAATTTCGAGGGATGAAAGGGACTTTTTTAGGGAACAGCGGATTTTTCGAGAGAAATACGCGACATTTAGAGGGAAAAAAGGGACATTTCGAGGAGAAAACGGAAAAAATTGGCGGTGGAATGCAAGAGCGTGAGGTCCTTGGCGGAGGCTCCCCGGCTCCCTGTCACGAAGCTGCGTTCGAACATACATTTTCTAACTACTCAAATGTCTTTGCTATCCTAAACAAAGTAACTATCCCAATAGAAGTCAGTGGATGAATTGTTACAGTTTCTTTTGCCTAAACGTTAAAATTACTCGGGAACATAACCACAAATACTCTTCCGTGGTAACTGTTCGGTCATCAATCTCTATGTTCTAAATATTGCCAATTCAATAGCAAAATGCTAAGAGTTTAAATTATTGAAGTGTTCAGCTGCGAACTCAATGTTCACTGTTCGTCAGATTTACAGGTCATATTTTCACATGTTCTGCCTATATGTTGCATATTTAGTGGTTAAAATTTTTTGCACCATACTACGTTAGAAATAATTACCATAAATAAAACTGCGTAGCGGCAACATAATGTTGGTGCGGACATGAAAATAATTGAAATCTTGAAGTAAAAGCGTTGAAACCTGCGTGTAGTACACACACACACGGAAAGCTTGTTTAGCTTGGCGGGCTGCCATCCCAATGAGCATGGAACGATCAGCTGACATCCATCCTTCCGTCAACACGTCTGTTATTCACGTTTACCCGCACCAGTTTCGCTGATCATATTTGGCTTCTCCGGCAGTTTATCTGCAAAACGAAATTTGGTTTCTGTTGCCTAAATCATGTTCGTGATGAAATTTTCATTGGGACTCCTCGCTTCTTGATTAATTACAAATTTTCGATTTCTTATGTCTTTTACGAATATTTTGTGCTGATAAGATATTGGCACTTAAACTTACATTCAAGAATTGGTATAATTTATAATTCCTATAGGAATACATATACGGGTTATAGACTAACCTAACGAGAGACTTGCCGCAGATGTATGCCCAAAATGTAACTCAAAGATATGACCTCCCGAGTATCGTAAAACGTTGTTACATCTGCGCCACAAGGGCCGCTGTAATTTTAAAAATAAATCGTCTTTGTAATCTACAACGTAAATTTTCAGGTTTCAAATCAGTTTGCAATTATATACTTACAATACCGATATCTGTTAAATATTGATTACGTATTATTCCAGTGGTCACTTTCTTTTGAGTCTAGTCCTGAGAAAATACGTTTTAGAAATAAGTATTATAACATTAAATCGAGTTTAATTCCAGCCTTAGATCATTCATGTTCCTTTGAGTGAATGACAATAAAAATTCGATATTCAAGTGTGTATTTCATGTTTTCTTATTATAACCGCTATGCGCTAGTTGCATGTAACTGTGACGAAAACACAATGCTCTGAAGAATTTATTTACGTGACCCCCGTATTTGTATAGTAGAATTACACGTTATGTTTTTGTAGTTTTTAAGGCTGTACAAGAATTTTTCGTTGCGGCAAAATTGCTTTATGAATAGCTGATTTTCAATTATTCGTGATAAAATTTAAAAACACTATCGCCAACAGACAAACTTGATACCTTCAAAAAAATATCGCACGCACTGTAAAAAAAATGGGTAATTTTACACAGAATGTTTGTGGCAGCAAACATTGCCACTTAGTGAGGTGGTAAAGTTACCTACCGTCCTACTGATAATTTAACACATTAGGGATGGTAAGAAAACAATAACATAATTAAAAAATATTCCAACATTTTTTCTGAAAATTTACGCACACTGTTGTGTATAATGAGCCAATGCAGAAATTTAAACACTGGTACTGCGTGCTTGTAATTTCATGTAACTATGTAGACGTATTTATGTTGACGTACATTACAGTAACAATGACCTAATATTTTTACTTATACACAGAATGTATGTGGCAGCAAAAATTGCCGCCTAGTGAGCATGAAAATTTTTACAACAAGTTTCATGTTATTTAAAACTAAAGTGAGGTTGTTTAAGCACTTGCGTAGTGTTAAAATATTTTTGCACTGTACTTGTAAATTTGCACGCATAGATTTTTAATTCAAAACTATGGTAATATAACAAAATAAATACAATGTTCGTGTTAGGCACACAAACAAAATGTGTTTTTATCTAGTATTGCTGTAATTTTACACCTACACTGTCCATGTACCTAATGTGGCAATGGGAAAAAAAATATCACTGCGAGGGAGAAAATGTATATTTTAGTTATTCTTCCCTACGTCGAGCAATTTTACATACCTACTGCACAGTTATATTACGGTTACAATTTCAGTGTAATTCTTAAAAATAATAGAGACAAGTATTTCACTTTCACTGCCTTCTTACAGACTTATATCCCCTATTGTATTGTAGCATTTCTTTAGAAGCTTATAAATTATGTTTTAATTTCTAAAAATCACCCCCGAATCTAACGGGTATCGAACCTAGAAATCTTTGAATGTCTGCCAAACGGCATAACCACTAGACTACCAGAATTTGGTCCTATTAAACGATCAGAATTTTTAATAATGTTGATATTACGGCATGCGGAACTATAGGTTAATGATACCTGTAAGCTATTTATTATCTTTGGTCTACCGTCTGGTGATATTTTCGAATTCAGTCCACCATTTGCAAAACACGTTTTTATTTCACAGCATACTTGTTATCGTCGAGTTAAAATTGTGAGATTATTGAGCTATGAAAAACATTTAAAGGTCATTACATAAAACAAAACCATTTTGGGCTGCCAATTCACATGCCAAAACTTTACAGTAAAAGCATATTTCGTAAAAATTTTCATTTTTCTTAATTAGCAATACGTTTTAATTATTATTTGGCCTTTAAATATCTGTGTGTGTTGCTTTACCTGTACCAAAATAAAAATAAAAACTTATAAGCAAGGGGCACAGCGAGGGGTAGGTTTTGGGTGTTAAAACCCCGCACAGATCCTATACACAAAAATATTTTAGTGATATAAAAATCATTACAAACCTCATGCTGTATAAAACAAAATGTCCCCAATAACTAAAATTGAAGTGGAACACATAAGTTTTATTTCTATTATGCACCCTATGTGTTAGATTTTTAATAATAAGAAGCAATTTTTTTTNTATTCCTTTTTAGATTCTTAAAAAAATGTGTGTGAATTACGCATATCGTAGTTGTTTTTAAAAATTACAAATACAACCATTTTTAAATCTAAAAAAGTCTAAAAATTTAACTTTTTTTACAGTGCATTTGAGAAACCACAGAGCATTTTCTCCAAGTCATAGGTAAAATAAATAGTACTCAATTTTAAATTCATATTAAATTATGGAAGTTGTTTTGGCATAACTACTTGGCCTGTACGAATACATATAAAGTACGTGTATATATATATATATATTAAAGTGGCTCTTTAAGTGAGCCAAATTTCTACAGAATTTCAGTGCGCTTCAAGAAGTTTGTAGTCTATTTGTACTTATGGAACAATTCATTTTTAGATTTAGCCATTAATGTAAGGCCCACGCATAAATTGGGAGTAGAAACCTGCACAATTACCTTAATTTTTTTCCAACAAGCTGGATTACAAAATCTCATATGTTTGTAATTCTTTAATCGTTGTTTCACAGGTTATGTGATATGCCCTGGCAAATTCTAAACAAACACAAATTTTTAAATAAAATTCTTTAATCACGAGCAACTCATATGGAAGGTAAAATCTCTGTGGCAGCAGTCAATTAATATTAATACCGCTAGGACTATACAGAGATATGGGGAGTCTAGTGAAGCCCTTACTCATGCAATGTTACCCTGCATTTACTTCATACAAGTCTATCTTCGCTTACTAACAACTACACTACTTTCTCTCATCCTGATTCCAGTCATTGGAAAACCAATTTTAACCTTCGCTACTGTCGCGCCAATTTCCCACTGCACTCTCCGCTTTGCGTTGGTTTGTTCTGCCCTAACATCAAGACCCTTCTTCTTTCGGGGTGTGCCAATGGCTAGAACTGCGGCCATTCCACCAAACAACCCTGCTATAGCCGCGATGCATGCGTCCGTTTGATATAAACATGACATGAAGCAAAAACTTAAGCAAGAAACTTAAGCAGTAAGAAAAAAGCAGTAGACATTAAACTATCATAAAAATACAGATGCAGAATCGTGTCACCATTTTGGTACAATTTAGCGATTAAAATGACTAAATTTCATAAACATTTTCTGTTTCAATAATTTGGAATTAATTCTTTATTTAAAATTAATATAAAAATATTTATAATTTCACACATATTATACATTATTGCCATAAGTTTAGTTCAACAGAATGGTGTGAAAATGTAATCTCATACTAACTTAAGGGTCTTAATTTCAGTATGAGCAAACACTTGAAATACAAAAAAAATTCTCTAAACTGAAAATACCGATGACGTGGTGAATTGACGCACAACACGTGTAATTTAACTACTACATTTCCATGAGAATATATTAAGCCACTACTGATGCTATTTAAACGTGGCATGCGTTAATGTATGCAGCCATTGCGACATGAAATTACACGACATGTGTTCATACTGTAAAAAATGTTTGTGTAATTTTACACAAATGTATGTGGCAGAGGGTATCTATTAATGTTAGTGTATTATTACAACTACATAAGTCAATAGTTTTTTACTTTGCGTCGAAGTGAAAGCGTTTCTCAAAATAGGCGAAATTATATTTACATTGTGTTACTAATTTTAAACAGATTTGTTTAAACTTACAATTACCATGTAGCATGAATTATATACTATATGTGTTCGTGTATATTTTGTACTCAACGGTAAGAGAATTTACATAAAATAAAAAAATTATAATTTCACAACAATTGTTTGTATATATTTTAATTATGTTGAGTAAAATTAAATGTTTGCTGTAAGTGTAAAATATTAACTTGGCCCTACATAATTTGTTAATATGCCGTCTAAATTTACACAAATTGTGTAGAGTTTATATGTAATTTTACTATATGTGCTAATTGATTTAAAGATTGTTTCGTGCTATTTCACATTTTATGTATCCGTAATTTTATATAATCTGTTTGCTGTCCTTCATGTGCTGCAAATGTAATTTGACCCTAATCGTCAATTTATTGTTACTATTACACCATGCAAAATAACAGACAAAGTTTATACAATTCAACATTAACTTGAAAGTCAACATGTGGGATTATGTCTCTCTTCGAAGTCTAAATAACAACTAACTTTAAAGTTATGTTCATTCTGAATTTATTTATAAGCTAAATATTTATATATTCCGCCAGCGACAGTTAACTTTCCGTAAATTACACATACAAAATGTTGAATTGCTAATCACTGTATGCGCAAATACTGCACCTATACATATGTCATATTGTGCCTTTTATTCAGGATGTTAACATAAGTAGACACAGATATAGTAATGTAAATTACACTGCGGATTTAGTATAAATACATCAGCGTAAGTGTACAAATAACTATCACGTAATACAAAAAAAAAACTACTCAAGAACTCTGTGTCTCAATTGCGTGTTTTTTCGCACAATCCTCATAATTTTACAAATACTGTAGGGTATATAATATTAATATGGCGAAATAGTTTAAATATTCAAAATTCCAATCTACTAAAATAGTCGATGGCGAGGTAAAATAATGCAGCGTGTGTAATATAACTACTTCATATCTAAGAGATATCTTGCAGACATTAATAGAGTTATTTTGAAGCATCTGTTTTGTTGATGTACACAATCATTGTGAGGTGATATAATAAGACATGTGTCGATGTACTCTTATGTGCTTATCGATATTTACACTGGCAACTGCGCGGTATTTTCTAAAGGTTTTCAGTGTTTTAACGCCAGAACATGAAGTTGTGAATACTAGCATCATTTTTAATTTAGCACACACTATTTTACGTAATTTTACATATGCAGGCCTGGTGATTTAAATCCCAACGACATGTGGTGGTATCAAGCATTTTACAAAATATCTTGTGTAAAATAACACTCCATCCAGATGTAATTTCATGAAAATGATTTACAGTACACCTTAATTGTTAATAATATGGCCACAATGTTCGCTCATTGCGGGAAAACATGCTGCATCTTATTTTTTTCTACTGTAGAAAGAAAAATGTGCGTTATGGTTATCACTGCAATATTGTCTTCGTTACACGTGCCCATTTTATTGCTCCTTAAAATATTAAGACACTTTCTGTGAGAGGTAGAACCTTGAAAGTGGCCTTTAAACACTCGCTTGGTAACCTTCAATGATTCAGTTTAGTAATTAATTTTAATATTTAGTTAAAAATTAAAAGTGTAGTNAACACTCGCTTGGTAACCTTCAATGATTCAGTTTAGTAATTAATTTTAATATTTAGTTAAAAATTAAAAGTGTAGTGGCGAGGGATTGTGTGCTTACACAATCGCTTTTCTTGCAGGGTGTTCTTTCAAGCTTGACTTTTTATTTGTGCTCGTCTTCAGCACAGAACACTCCCGTTTTCTTTTAACAATGGTGAAGCAAAGGTAATTCACGGCGTTTTGCACAAAGCCAAGTATGTCAATATCTCGTAGAAGTCGCCGAGTCTCTGTTTTTTTTTCCTTCATTGCATTTGGACTAAGACATTTTCGTTCCTGGAAAATACGTCACTACCGAGTAACATGGGTTGGAAATTCTATTATAGTATTATTATTTCCGTAATATCAAATCCCTTTTGTATTCAACTCTCTTCTCCTATCCCCATGTCCTGAGACAGTTTCTTGATATTGTCTGCGGAATAAACGTAAC
>NQII01017920.1:2488-17312 GCA_002778355.1 Clitarchus hookeri
TTCAAGTGGCACGTTTATGCAGATAAGCACCTCAAGACGACAGGACCTCCTGCTGGTTACAGTAAGCCTCAATACCTGAATACCGAATCGGGTGTGAACCATCAACGCTCCGTCCTTCTGGCCGAGTATAGTCAATTCACGGTTACTTCACACTTATCTGAAGCCCTGATAGAGTTTAATTTCTATGATATTCCTCCTCCTCATGCAAACAAATCTTAAGCAATCTAGAAAATTATACCAAAGGGACAACACACCACATACGTGCGCACTCATTCTTATAACATTCTGCGTAAGAAGTATTTTTTACTAGGCATTGCTGACACACCTATTCCCCCTTGCTTTTATTTATGAATTTCCCTAGTTAATTCACAACCGTCTTGTTTAAACGGCAGAATTATTGTTGGTATGATATATTTTCCCAGTATTTTCCAAGCACGAACAACAAAATATCATTGAGTTGCAAAGAAATGAGGTTTCATTGTACTGAATAAAAGCACCATGATCGCCTCAGTTGGTAGTGCCCTACCTCCCAAATTGCAGGACTCCGACTCGATACCAGACCAGGAATTTTCTACGTGGGTAATTCGATGGAGACTGTCGTAGTAGGGGGTTTCTTAAGTGCTCCCGTTTCCTCCCTCGCTCCATAACTCCGATATTTCAGCTCCATCTCACTTCTTCAGGTTTACATACTGGCAGTGAATGACCAGTCTGTCACCCAGTAACAGGCTCCTTTTGATACCAGTTTTCTCTCTTCACCCTCATGTCGACGCTGCCCCAAAGGCGGGGACAACACACAGAAGTTGCTGCTTTTGTAAACACAAATCTTTTATTTCATCTATTCATGTCTCGGCATTACGCCGGCAGGTCAACCCGAGGTCGGATGACCACCTTGACGACACCTTAATGTTAATGTTCAAACGGCCCACAATTTGTTTTCTTTGCCCAGTTTTACGAAATCAGGTCCCAACATACCATAAACAACTTCTTATAGAATGTCTGAAGACAACTCTCCTGCGGCATTAGTGATGGCCGTGGACGTGCAGCGAGAATGCCGGGCAAGTGATGAAGCGATGGCTCACGCCAAACCTTCTGCATGACTCAATCGATTACTGCGTAGATTGACATTTCAATTCGGACTGAACTCGGAGTGGGCTGAAGAATCCAGATTGAAACTTTACCTCAAACACACCCGGACTGGACTGAAGTAGAGCTGGAGTGAGATAATTCAGTCCAGTCATTAAGGGGGATTGGACTATAGAACCACGAATGAAGGTTTACCATAAACAGAGTTTTTAGGAATAAACACGAACTTGAAGCAAAACATATAAGGAGCCATTTTGAAGAAACTTTCTTAGTCTGTTTGCATGTAGTTAAAATAACCCTCTCCACGGGCCGGCCAAAGGTATCTTTAGAGCTGTGAAAATAGAAGGCCAAGCTGATGAGAATTAAGTCAGAAGAGCGCTGGCAGAACAAGGGGGCGGAGTTCATTCTCCATGTCCAGTTGACGACAGTCAATACTAATTTGAATACTAGTTATGCAACCAGAAATATTTTTGAGGTATTTTGGTCTAAAATTACACAGAGATAAACTCACTGAAATTTCAAGAAGTCGAAATAAATGGATAGCTTAGAATTAAAGATGAGTGTTTGCGACGCCAGGATGTGATCAGCTGGAGAAGTGAGTTGCTTTATTGACAGGCACTCGGACATTGGGAGTCATCCATGAGAGGCCGAGGACTTGACGCGGCATCGTGGCCCAGAACAGCGAGTCCCGTATTACATTACTGGCGTGAAAGCTGGGACCTCGGGCTTGCCCCTCTCTTGCATGTGTCAGAATTCGCGTGGATCGTAGCCAGGAACCGCGAATCTTGTGAAAGGCCCGTTAGACGGAGCCCATTATATGTACACCGTCCTGACATCATCTATTTAGGCGGCATAATTTTTAGTTGCCAAGTGAAAAAAATCCAACTTTTATGAAGTAAACAGGCGCGGAAGAAGAGCAAACGCGAGTCTCCTAGTTGTTTTCCAGAATACCGCAAAGAAACACACCTGCTATTGTTTTTTAATCCCTTGTGATTAATTAAATTACCTCGTCAGCTGCTCCAGTAAGGACAGAAATTTTAAACTTAACGCGACGAACTCGGTAGTATTAAACGCAAATGGTATCATTTGCATTTAATTAGAAAAAAATCATTGAAGAATAACAAAAGGGACGTGAATCCCATTCACTATGAAAACATTTTTATGCGTATTTTAATTTTCTCCTTTTTTGCGTAAATAATGATAAAAGGTTAGGTGCACAGAGCTCCGAGGTAAGAATATAGCTGGACATGTTTCGTTAATCGACGTGCCTGCAGCCTTGCGGCGTGGTTGGCCAGTGTACAGTTGATGGATCGGGTGATAGTTAGCGAAGATCGTTAAGTAAAGAGATTAATGTTTGCAAGGTTTTCTCTGCAAGAGGTTCCGGTGTATTCATCTAGTATGTAGTGCAGTTCATCCAGTGCGAGATAACGGAAGCTGCATTCGAAATTTTAAATTTGTCGTGACGTGGCGTGTTTAAGCATGATCACGGTTGTAACTTGCTATAATCTCAATAAAACGTTGCAATGAGATTACAACAGAAAACTAAACCGTTAACGAAAGAAACTATTATGCTTGATATAATAGTAATTATCAAATCAGGAATGTCCAAATTTCGCCGATAGTTTCAAATCGTGTTAGGTTGAGGCTGCTAAATGTTACTGCCACGTGGGACTATGAAGTGTCGATTTAAAATTAAGATTAAATCCTTCTATCGCACATAAGCGGAGATGTTGGAAAAAAAAAAATTAGATTCTATTAATTGCTAGATAAAAATAAGTCAAAATTTTCAAATAAATATTTTGTTTAGGGCATTTGAAATAGAACGCCTAATTTTAATTTCAAGCTGCAAAATAATGGCGAGATTCTAAACGCACTTAGTGAAATGAAGATTCTACCCCATCTGCTTCGTTGTGTTGAACCGTGGAATAAATCGAGACGTAACAACAGAAGGAAATAACCGCTTCTTCCTAAGAAAGTTACATTCAGTCTCTGGAATTATTATTATTCGTGGTTGCTCATTCACGGTAGGGAAGCCTCCCGCAGAGCACTGCGGAAAGCGCGAAAGGAAAGTAAGTATAAAAGTTTAGAATTTTTTTTTTCCCCTCGCAGCGGGGAGCTTGCACGAGTGCTCTTGTGCCCCGCTGGTATAACGACATCCTCGACACAGCCCCAGGCCCGCCCTGCGTTCAAAACGCAATTTATCTTCCCCCCCCCTCCTTCACAGGATGAGTGTGGAACTCGCCCAATGCCAGCAGCGAAGCTCTGCTCTGCGCTGTTTCACTCAGGATGAAACAGCGACAAATTGCACGTGCCGCATCAGTACAATGTCACTGAACATAGTTGAAACTGCTACTCAGCAATCATTGTGTGAAATACGGCTGATTTTTTTGAAACTGTTGCTCTCTAACGTTCTCCTTTTTCTTATGCCCGCAGGCCATTCGGGAGCTGATTTCGTACTAAACTATGTTTTAATTCTACATAATTTCCCACAGGTTTTCGTTCATAACTTTAACGAAGATATTGTAACGAAATTTTCAACAGGCGTATTTTGCGTTTTGTGAAACGTGGTGACATCATACAAGTCTAATTGGTTAACAAATGTGATGAAGATTCCCATGCATACAGCAGTCGTGATGGTCGTCTCGAAGAAAATTGGACCAATTATGTGCTGGCGGGAAATTGCACACCAAACACCACACCTCTGTGAATGGAAAGGTTCCTGATGCACCGCGTGGGGATTATCACTGGTCCAAAGACGGGAGTTTTGAGAATTCACATAACCTGATAGGTGAAACCAAGCTTCTTAGAAAAAAATAGAATAATCAAGAATTCTCGGATTTGCATTTATGGTGTCTGCAACCAGCGACAGTATGTCATACATTCGACTTTGTCAGGTTCGTTGAGATCGTGGACGATGGATATACAGGTGGTCCGCCTAACGTGGACATCCTCAACATTTCCGGAATGGTTGCAGATCACGCAATGCGGTTTTCGCTGAATGAAAATACGTACGTGAGCAAATAATTTGCCCCAAAGCGACTATTCATAACACGTGTATGGACAGAAATAATTAAATCACATATGATTTTTTACCTGGAAACATACATTTATTTCAACGGCATCTAAAAGTACGTGCAAAGAGAAATCCAGTGGTATAGCAAATGCAATGGAAAGTAACACAGGAACGCCAAGAAATAATGTGCAAATGTGATTAAGTTAAGTGGGATGGTAGCATTGGGCAGTGGACCTGTACTCGCATCTGTAAGCAAGCAACACGCGCCGTGACTCATCCTGGCGAGATCGCTTCCTTATAGCAGCGTAGCGCTTACCTTAATGGGGAAAGGAGCACGGAATGCGATATTAGACAAAGCAGAGCACCGCAGCGGAGGGAAGACGGGCAATGTGAGTGCAAGTCTGATACCAATACATTACATTTTATTCTTCAGACACCAACGTAATTAAGGAGATTTGTTTCCTAGTCATTAACTGTACTGAGTAACGAGTGTGTACAGATGCACAAAAAAAATAGAACAAACCAAACTAGAGGAGAAATGCAATCGAATTCGCATGTATAGTACAAAAGAGCACAGTTATGGTTGAAACACTTTACATTAGGTTTTTTTATAGCATATGCTCGATGTATTTACCATCGACAACAATAAACACCTGTATACGTACATCTAGCGAGCGACGAGTGGCCTGGAGGGTTTCTGGCGTAATGCCTCTGTAAGCTGCCACAATGCGTTCCTGCATATTTTCTGGCGTCGTAGGAACCATGTTGTACACCCTATCTTTCAATGTTCCCTACAGGAAAAATCGAGAGGTGTGAGGTCGGGGGAGCAAGCTGGCCATCTTACAACATCACCACGCCCTAACCACAGGTTTGGAAACGTTTCATTTAACACTTACCACACCACCAAAGCAAATTGTGCAGGACAACCATCATGCTGAAACCCCATATCACGATGTATGTCGAGTGGTATGTCTTTCAGGATTGCCTGCATGTCTCTCTGAGAAAATGGGCGTACGTACAGCCGGCCATTGTCCCTTGAGTAAAGCATGACCCTATGATGTAGTATCCAACGATTCCACACCACAAGTTCACTTTCCACTGTCGCTGGTGCTCCACGTGCCGAACCCAACGCGGATTCTCCGTCGCCCAGTAGTGCATATTTCGTAAATTTACGCGCCCATGGTTTGTGAAGTTCGCTTCATCAGTAAATAGTACGTTCTTCAGAAAATTGCGATCATCCCTTACAGACATTAGAAGAAACCTACAAAACTGAACACTCTTCTGGGAATCACCTTCATGTAATGCCTGATGAAGAGTCACGTTATATGGATGGAATTTCCGTTGGCACAGTATCCGTAACACACTTGTTTTATTCAATCCTACGAACCTGGAAAGCTCTTCCGTACCCATGTAGGGATTTGCATCGACACGTGCCAACACATAGTGTTGATGCGTCTCGCCCGTAGCAGTCTTTCGTCGCACTCGTGTTGTGTAATTCCTATTACCTCGTGACAGGAGACGTGTGAATATTCTTCGTATCGTTTGCCGTGAGATGGGCGTCCGATTAGGATACCTTTCACCATACATTTAAACGGACAGCTTGCTTGGCATTTCTGCCACACTCAGTAAAAAAGTAGAGCGGCCAGTATTTCCTCATACATGAACTTCATTGCGTGCGTACAGCCACACACAGCCACATACTGCATCTATTACCATAAGAGATTACGAGGACTGGTGCTGCGTTGCTATTAGGAAACGGCCCCGCCAGGATGAGTCACGGCGCGTTTTGCTTGCTTACAGCTGTGAGTACAGGTCCACTGTCCCATGCTATGGGCCCACTTAACTTAATAATATTTGAACATTATTTCCTGTTGTTTCTGTGTTGTTGTCCATTGCATTTGCTATACCACTGAATTCCTCTTTGCACATACTTTTAGATGCCGTTGAAATAAATGTATGTTTCCAGGGAAAAAATTATATGTGGTTTAATTATTTCTGTCCATACACGTGTTACGAATAGTTACTTTGCGGCAAATTACTTGCCCCCGTACATAATTTCATTTAGCGAAAACAACGTTTCGTGTTCTGCAACCGTTCCGGAAATTTTGGGAGTGCACACGTTAGGCGAACCATCCTGTATATTACAATAAGCATAGCGCTTGCTTTCTTTTGCTGCACGAAGACAAGTGCTTTTTTACAATCCGGTTTCCTGAGAAAGTCGCCGCAGTGACTGATTTGGAAAGGCTATTAGTCGGAGCCTTACATCCTTGATAGTTTCCTGTGACATATTTGGACGACCTCTTTCATTCGTGTCGAATAAAATTTACTTGGTTTCGAGTTTCTTCGCCAAGATCCAAATGACGAACTTACTCGGTGCATATCTGCCTCCAAACTTTTCTCGTAACATTTGTTGACACGCCTTAATCGAGTCTGTTTTCCAGTATGTCAGTTCCACAGTACACCGATACATTTCATCGCTATTTTCTTATAGATTACACTTGGATTGTCACCAAGCGCAATTAAACACCCACTTCCGACCACGAGGTACAACAACAGCTGCCTACCTATATATGCACCACAGAGGACTGACTACCGAGACCCTGGTGGTCATGAGGCTAAACAATCGCGACCAGACACATCACGCCACAATCCAAAACGGAATGACACAGTTCCAAGCGCATTTCTCAATCTTATTTCGTTGCAACATCTTCACTATAGAGCGTTGAGTTTAGTGTTGTTTGGACGCGGATGTCATCACATTCCACACAAAGCAAACTAAGTCTGTTGAAAATTTAATTACAATATTTGCATTATTGTTAAAGTTATTAACGAAAACCTGGGTTTGGCTTGGAGTCGGATATACTGTTTGTAAATAGGTTCAAAATGGCATACACATCCATAGCCAATAGTAATACAGCGACTTAAATTCGGCATTTCTTGCTTCGAAGGTAACGCTTTTGACGAAGCCTGCCACGGAGCTCATCACTTTCTCGAATACTGATTCCATCATAGACTTAAAACGAGGTAGGTCGATTTTAATCTCCTGTGCATGTACCCTGCGTTGGCTCAATAATTTATTTCTGTCTAACTGTTAAAATAAAGTGTTGAAAACAATGACGTGAGTATTTTGTATATGGCGATTCTGGCACTTGGATCGTTGGAGTAGGATTCAGGATTCATCCACCATTTTGATTGACGTCACAGCCGGGGCCGCGAATGGCGGCCTGGGACAGTTATGCTATAGGAAAAATGGTCAGTTTTACCCAGAAATCACTTCAGATATAAATAATTTTGCTCAAAAATATCCTTTTGCCCCAAAAAATTAAAAAAAGGGAAAAGGTATCGATTGAGTTCTCAAATGAGCAAAGCAGATGCCAGGCTCCTCTATGCCAGAGCTACAGGATCCTCAGAGCAGCAAAGTGGGTTCGAGGCTCTGAGCCAGGTCCAACGGATCAGGGGGACCAGTGGTCATGACCCCCAACCACCTTCATGCTCCCCCCTCCCCTTCCCCCTCCACTTCCTACCCTTACCCCCTCCACCCATGGTCCCTATCGTTTTTAGCATGCAACGAAACTTAGTACCTCATGGGTGAAGATGGACGCCTTCATTCATGGCGTGAAGATCCTGCTGTCAGCATGGAAGAGAGACGATGGCGTAGGTCCCGTGACTCAGCTGTCCTGGTTTCCGACACACTCAACAAGAAGCAGGAAGGAGGGGGGTGGGGGCAATATTCAATTTGCTGCTGTCAATATTCTTGCACCGACGAGCCAGCACAACAATATTGACAGCAGCACAACCTCAAGGGCACCTGCTCCCAGAAGCCCAGCCCTCTCTCTCTCTTCTAGCACTTCCTAATTCACATTATAGAGTATGGTTATCCACATCCTCTGTTTCCCGTAGCATTTCCATAATGCACACATAAGTTTCGAACTTATTGCCTGTCGGGAGGGGTTTTTACATTGTTTATGCTGGTTTTCCCCTCCCCCTTCTTGAATATAGCCTCAGCTACAGGCTCACTCAGGGAGGCAGTCATGGCCCTAAACAGTGGCCATGGCTACCCAATCCCTCTCTACCGCGATGCACACCTCCTTTGCATGAATTCCTTTCTTATTAAGCCTATAGGGCCTAGCCCTGAAACACAATTACCTCCTGTCCCTACCTCAGACATACACTTAGTACTTAGCAATAGGGTAGGTTANATATTCAATTTGCTGCTGTCAATATTCTTGCACCGGCGAGCCAGCACAACAATATTGACAGCAGCACAACCTCAAGGGCACCTGCTCCCAGAAGCCCAGCCCTCTCTCTCTCTTCTAGCACTTCCATTATAGAGTAGCACCACATTATAGAGTATGGTTATCCACATCCTCTGTTTCCCGTAGCATTTCCATAATGCACACATAAGTTTCGAACTTATTGCCTGTCGGGAGGGGTTTTTACATTGTTTATGCTGGTTTTCCCCTCCCCCTTCTTGAATATAGCCTCAGCTACAGGCTCACTCAGGGAGGCAGTCATGGCCCTAAACAGTGGCCATGGCTACCCAATCCCTCTCTACCGCGATGCACACCTCCTTTGCATGAATTCCTTTCTTATTAAGCCTATAGGGCCTAGCCCTGAAACACAATTACCTCCTGTCCCTACCTCAGACATACACTTAGTACTTAGCAATAGGGTAGGTTANGGCCTAGCCCTGAAACACAATTACCTCCTGTCCCTACCTCAGACATACACTTAGTACTTAGCAATAGGGTAGGTTAGGAATAAAAACGGGGAAGGGTAGGTCGTCACCGGGTTCTCAGGGACTCGGTCTGCGGCTGAGGAAGATCTGCGTGGATATCGGCTGACAAGGATTCATTGAGTTAAGTATGATTGGGACTTAGTTTTTCCCCTCTACAACATGAACTTTGACTAACTTCAGCCGAACGAAGATATGGACTTAAGTTTTTGGCAGCAGTAAGTCGGGACTTAAAATTCGGCCGTAGAACTGGACTTGAGTTTTGGCAGAAAGAAGTTGGGACTTAGAATTTTCTGCCGAAGAAAACGTAGTTGTGGCAGTAGTGAGGTGGGCCTTTGCATTTTCTAGGCGGAATCGTGGACTTAGGTTTTGGCGAAGATTTACTCTGGGTCTCATAACATTTTCCAGCTTGAGCGTGAACTTAGAAGAAAAGTGGGACTTAGCGATTTGTTCCCTAGACAAGGCGTTGAAACAAGGCGATGCTGCTAGGTACCCTGGTGGGGGAAGGGGCTACGAGGAATCGTAAGGGGAACACCTACTCGGAAGCTCAAAGCGAAGGGACTCGGAGGCATGCTGGAAGCGTCTAGAGGAAGAAGTGCAATTACGGCAGTCCCTGAGTAAAAGGAAAGACGAGCCTGTATAATGTGTTGATGACTGACTGCTTTGAATATCGTACATTGCATGCTGTGTGTGTGATGCACTACCTGCATCGAAAAGTTTTGGTGGGGAGAGTATTCCCGGTTTTGCTCTGACTGGTGTATTGTAGAGAAGCCATACCTGCACCTTCGGTCGTCAGGTGAGGGGAGTACCCTCGGCTTATTGTGTAATGTGGATGTACCGGATGTATGGAAGGGGGCAGTGCCTACACCTATGGTGTTAAGTGAGGGGGGATACTCTCGGTCCAATGCTTGAGTGCACCAATAGAGAATTTGTGTAGCGGACAGGAAAATAATAGTGGAATTTTTGGTTAGGAGAGACTCCTGTCTAAAGTCAAGGGCAGCCGTTGTACATTGAGTGTAAAGATATATTGTTATAAAAATAAGTGACGAGTATTGGTTGTCTTTGTATTTTGGCGAATGCCAATATAGGTAACTTGAAAATATGTATTGCACACAAAACTAAGAGTGGCATCGTAAAAAGAAGAAAGAGATAGTAACACCACAATTATATGTTCAGAAATAGCAAAATTAACTGTTGTTCATTTGTGTTCACACCACCACAACCCTGGAAGTGTGGTTGTAAATTTTCCCTGATCCGATTAATCTAATTATGAGAAATTACTGCTTCCCATCCCTTCCTCTGGCTTGTTATAATATGCAGGAGTTTGGTGGAGGTTGGGAGGGGAAGTTGTGGTGGCTATGATGAAAGGAGGCCACCACAAATCAACCAACGTAAATTCTAAAAGATGTTTATCACTTTCCCCAAATTCTTTCTTTTCCAAAAAAAAAAATAGTTACGTACATAAACAGCTTTAGTTACCATAAGTTAATCGTAAACGAACATTAAGTATAAAATGCAATCTTTATAGAAGTAAACATTAAAATAAACAAACGAATTTTATCACTCATTTGTAATTTTCCCGTTTGTGTGTCTGTAACGAGAATGTCCAATAATTCCTTTTAGTTAGTTTAATTAAACTATACTCCCCGCCATTTTCAGTTTACCCTTCGTTACGCACTGAAATAGTGCGAGCAATAGCATTACCTTGGCAAGGTGCTCAGAGTAATTACACTGCAGTTTTGGGACACTGCCAAAGAGAAAAGTTACTCGCAGAGTAACGTTCTGGAACGTCGCGTCACCCTGGTGGTGTAAAATAAAGGGGAAGGACTGACCCTTGGTGACGTCACGCTGGCCCTTCCTGAGGACGAGCAGCTCGCCATCCTCACGCCGCCACGTGATCCTGGGAGGCGGCCGACCCTCTGCGCGACAAACCAGTGTCGCGTTGTCGGCCTCGCGCAGCATCGTGTCCGCGCTCGACTCCTCGTCCACGATGCTCGGCGGAACTGCAACACACATCCCTGTACTCACCGCCGCACACTAACGCCAGAGTCACATAGCCCTCACAGTCACTCTTCAAGAAGATATAGCCTATTCTCGGTTTCTTCACATTTTATGAATCAAACTTTTAAAAAAATCACCCAATGTACTACGTGTTTGGCTGTTTCCTAAATACGGCACGTGTCACAGGCGTTTTATACTTATGCTAACATAAATATACCTAATTTTTTTTAATGAAATTGAAACTTTGCTCACATTTTATTTATAAGTTATAATATTTAATTTATAATTAATAAGAATAAACACAGGGAGAAAGTTAGCGTGTTGGTAATGCCTAGTAAGAAATAGTTCTAGTGTAAAATATTATTAAAGTGAGTGCGCACGAATGCGATGCGTTGTTCCCTTTGGTGTAGTTTTCTAGACTCGGTTAAGATTTGTTAGCATGAGGCGGAGGAATATCCTGGAAGTAGAACTCAAGCGCAGCTTCATAAAAGTTGGAATTAATGAATAGACTGTAGAAGACACGATGCAGACTTGAATATGTACAAGCAATATGGACAACGGAGGAACAGTGCCCTAAGCAAGGAACCAGGTTAAGTTAGACTGGATCGTGGGACATGAGAATTNTTAGCCAAAATTGCTGGTAGGACGGCAGAATTGTTTCGGGCTTGCGTCAAATATTTCTTGTATTTGATTGGCTGTCCAGCTTGTCGGGGTTTATGTGATTCTGGAATAAACGTGAGTAAAGTCCATTTATGGTTACTTCCAAATTTTCTGAAGCCCTGAAAAAGTTCTACTTTCAGACTATTCCTCCGCCTCATGCAAACAAATCTTAACCAAGTCTAGAAAAATACACCAATGGGATAATGTACCGCACTTGTGCGCACTCATTTCCATTATATTTTGCATACGAACTATTTCTTACTAGTTATTTCTAATACGCGCATTTTCTCTCTGTTTTCATCCCTATTAATTATAAATGAAATATTATAATTTCTTTATAAAATATAAATAAAAATTCAGGTTAACAAAAATTGAGACGCTTCTATGTTTACAGAAGTATAAAACGCGTGAGATACGCGACATATTTAGGAAGCAACCCAACACATCATACATGGGGTAGTTTTTCACGTTTGATTCAAAACGTGTGAAGATACTGCGAATATACTACACACATATTTTTTACTTCTGCCCATATCACCGACATTGACGCACCCATCGCCGGTAAAACTGTCAACAGTTGCCGTATTCGCATTTTTACTGTCAGTAGCTGCGACTGTTGACCTGGCCAGTGTTCCTTTATTTACTGAGCCACCGACGAGTGGTTTTTTGGCGTCTGGGGTTGGATGATAAACTTCCTGCTGATACTACTGATGTGCGGAAGGTTGTGTGGACTCAGCAGTTACAGAAGAACGGCCATGTCGGCGGTNACTTCCTGCTGATACTACTGATGTGCGGAAGGTTGTGTGGACTCAGCAGTTACAGAAGAACGGCCATGTCGGCGGTAACATATCATTCTGACCAAGGAACTGTAACATCGCTGTTATTTGCCGAGGATGCGAAGAGAGTAGTGGGTTAGTATTCAATTATTTTCACATGAACTGAATGTCCATACTACATTATTTACAAACTAATATCCTTATCATCGGAAGACTCATCCGTTGCTGACGGCATGACAACAAACTCGTCGGGCATTGCGGACGCCATTTATTTCTGCAGTTGGCACTGCTGACGAGCGTTACGCCACTGAGACCACTGATTGGTTGTTGACATTCCTAAACTGTTTCCTGCTGATCAGTAACACCAGCACGCGAAAAAAAAAAAACAGACTGCGCTGATATTTCCCAGAAGTCAACTGTTCTACATTTTTTATACCAATAACTGCATGGATTATCAACGTATATTGGTATAATAATCTCAGTGGTTAAATGTATGTATTTATCATTAAATACGCAAATTTAAGTGTTAATTCCATTCAAAAAGTTATTAAAGAAACGTGCGTTGGAAGTGTACCAATAGGTAGCACTAAGGAATAAGAAAAAAATGGAACTATAAATAAAAATTAGAGACTCTTAAAAAATAATGCAATAGAATTGTTACCACATTAAAATACTAACTTGGAGAAAAAAAAACATATATTTTTGTTTGTTGTTCACCATTTACTTCACTTCAGAAAATCTGTATTAAAAATAACTAAAAACCATCGTGTTCCAAAACTGAGCTTCTGACCAAAAACCAAAAGGGTAACGCAAAATATCCGCTCACATGTGAACAACCATAGATTCTGTCCGCTCTGTCTGTTCGTGATTGGTTGGTCAAACTAGTTTTGCTGGCTTCGGTCAGATCCCCAACCATAGCCCGCCTGGTTCACAAATAAATGAGGATTTAGGGCCATATGCACACTTGTTATGTGGTCGACTAGAAGTATGTTCTAAATTTGCGAAAAAGTCTAAATGGACAGCTAAAAGTTTGCAAACAAAATTATTAATATCGTTAATATTTAATTTAGATTGACACACTATCTTGAATACATAATTATGGACAAGGCCTTTTGTATACACACGTCTGTGGTGTCTTCCACGAAGTGCCGTCGTGCAGTTTGACTACTCGCAATAGTGCAGGTGAGAAATAAGTGAACTTACGGCGTTTTCCAGTCGACTGCAATTTGAAAATTGAAGACTAGTAAAATGCAAATGCCATTTTACAGTATGAAGCGAACTGCTTTTTTTCTCTCTCGCCTTTTTTGCACTTAAACAATTGGACTACTCTGGGATTAATCCGGAAATAATTCCACTTGTTTCGCACGTGTTTAGCGTTCTTGGTAACAGGAACACACAAAAAAAAATATCGGCATTCAGTACACGCGCAGTGGGGCGGCAGGAGCGCCACTCGTTCAGCGCACAGCGAGTGCAGGCCGGTGCAGTGACTGGAACACGATTGTTCCAGCGAGTGCAGGCCGGTGCAGTCACCGGAACACGATTGTTCTCCGCTAGTTGCTCCTAGCCCATCACAATAGAACTGTTCGTTTCTGAACGTCATTTAATACAGGGCAACCGGATTTATAGAAGAAATGCGTAAACAGTATGAACGCCGAGAACGCAATGCTACTTAAAATGTCTAAAACAATGCGTAGAATTGTAATGCTTACGGGTTAGAATATTTATATGAACACAGTAACTAGTTCACTTTAAAATAGGTACTTTTAAAAGCTCTGCCGCTTGCGTATCCTTTTGCACATGTGAAAATTGACATAGAACTTCGTTGATAAAATTAAACTGTGTATTTCAGAGGACACGCCTTGTAATGATTACATGTTTCTTAATAACATGATTATGACGGTGGTGATGGTAATGATTTTTTCTTTGAAGTTTAATGGAAATGGTGAGTTCACGTTATGTTTTTTTAGTCTCATGGTTGGCAATGCACATAGTCCAATCATACCAACATAATAAGATTATGATGTTAAGGATAATTCTGACAATGATTAGGCCTATGGCGATGAAGCTGATATCGATAGTGATGATGCCTATGATGATAGTTACGATGGTTGTGGCGTTGTTGACAATGATGGTGGTGTTGATGAGAATCGACACCCCTAAGCTTCTTCGGATCTTATGTTAGCAGCAACATCGTGGTGACGGAGCCCATTACGTTCCGTAAAGAGCCACGCCCACCAACGGAGGATCGAACTCGGGTTTCCAGGGTGGAAGGTGACAATATTGTCAACCATCATAAATGAGGCTGTCAGTAAGACGTTTAAACGTATAACATTTCATAATTCGCGACCAAAATTATTGCTGATATAATGTTTACATTAAACTGTTTGTATTTTCCTGAAAGTTACAAATATTCTGAGCTCAAACTCTATCAGACACACTTTCATTTGGTCAAATATTTTAGGAACGTTCTATGTACAGTGGGAAATACATGATTTATGTACCATTGACGCATCCTGCGTCCCTAAAGATATTTTTCCGTCAGAAGACACACTCTGT